>APFE030830370.1:0-52250 GCA_000404065.3 Pinus taeda | reverse complement strand
AGTCCTTGTTCAATCCTTCATTTTTCATAGCTTATGCATTATTTTTCAGTATGTTTATGTCATTTGGACGAATAAGGGTAGTCACTCTTCCTAGGTGGCTAACACGTGCTCATTTCAGGTTTTTTGACACATGTTGGAGCAAAACTGGGCAATCATGGGCTAGAGGACAGCCAAGCTTGAGGTGAGGATTCATAGGGGGGTTGTCTATGACATTAAATAGCCCTTCCTCGGGACCTTCACCCCCAACTCCGAGCTCCAAAGACCACCAAAACCAGATCTAGAAGGCAGCGAAGCAGATTTTGGAAGGGACTGTCTACTCACAGTTTCGACAGCCAAGTCCCATAGATTTAGGAGGCCAGCTAGGGCCCTCGTGGTGTATAAATGTTAAGGCCTCAACGTTCGTAAGGGACTTTTGAAACCATTGCATATTTTTCACTATGGTGCTGTTAGCTTTACTTTGTTCTCTTGTAGCCATTTTGGCATAACTCTTGACTTATGACTATTTTTTGATAATGAGAAGCAGTCCGATTTTATATCAACTTTGAGTTTTCTATAGGAGCCATAGCTCTCAGGGTTGGGCCCAATCTGAGAGCCTAGGGCTTCCTTCTGTACTGTTATCTTTCCTTTATGCATCATCGTTTTCCTTTTATGCATTTGAAACGTATTTCTGTTAAGGTAGATTTAGTTGTGTTGATTAAATAGGTCACTGTTTGTGAATAGAATTGCTTCAGATGTTTAAAGTAGATTGGTAGGAAAATAACAGGGAAAAAAATCCAAGAAAAGGGTCAACAACACTTTCGGTTTCACCTCATCCTTATTGGATCAGGCGCTGGAATTGAAGTAACCATTCTGTCCCAACAAAAACACTAGTTTGCTTGACCTTGTAATCCTTAGTGCACTGTTTTCATTTGTAGAAGTTAGTTATGGGTTCAGATCTCTGAAATGTTTCATTGCATAGTTGATGTACATGGTTTTCTTTCCAAATAAAGCTACTGTTCATTTATTTTGTTGATAGTTAGATTAGATTAGCTAGAACTTTGAGTATTTGCAAGACTTTGTGGATCCAGTTGAATGTACACCGTGCGGGGCATCCCTACCACTCTTTCATCCACCTAAGCTTCATCGGAGCCATCTGTTCCATTTTGTACCTAAGTTCCTTGTCTCACATCTGTCCTTTTGCCCACGTAACCCTACCTTCTTGCACAATCATTGCTTCAGCCTTCTTTAAGCCAAGTCAGCCTTCTACACCTTCTCACTACTCCATCCACTAGTCCCTGGGTCACTCCAGGCCCCTATCCTACCTCCCTATCCATTCATGCATCTTCCCTCACTCAACCGTCCTCTAAAATCCAATTCTTAAACATCCTGTAGAAATTTCTGAACATCTTGTAGAAATTCCTGAACATCCTGTAGAACCCTTGCAGACTTCATGTAGAAGCTCACAAATGAGGTTTCTTGATAGCCAAACTTTGTGAAACTCTCTGGAATGGTGTTAGGGACTCCTTAGACCCTCTCTGAACCTTCCCAACTTTTTCCAAGCGTTTCTCCTCCTTGATCCACCCCTGCACAATAAAGAACAGCGAAAGCACATGCATGATAATTCTAACAACTTATTCAAAAATACAAAAATATGGTTCTTTCAGATTCTGCTATAGACATAGCTTATATACATGAATTTCATCTTCTTATAAGTCAATGGAATCTCATTCAGTAGCTTGCATCTTCCTTCTTGGATCAATAGGACTAGCTGGTAGAATTAGGGTTTGCTAGGGTTTGCGTTTCTTTTTGGCTTTCAGTTTCTTTCCGCAAGTAGATTAGCTTCCTTTGAGTTAGCTTTCATCTATCAATTAAAAATATTCTTCTAAAATCTCATAGAAGTTGGCTTAAGCTCCTAGCGGACTTGTTCCAGCTGACCAAGTGACAGTTGCGGCAAGAGCTAGTACTTGTGCATACAACACCATCACTTCCAAGTTTGTTACGAACTACTGGGTTGATAAAATTAAAGAAGGGAGCCCCAGGAGTTGTAGCATTATTGTTGCAATACTAGGGCCCACCACAAGTGTTAGAGGGGAAGTTTCTGGAAGATTCTATGATCCTCCACCTCGCAAACTGTCTCTGTCATTTGTCCATTCTCGCCCATCGCACCCCACAGAGGGGCCATCCAATATGCATCACACCTTTTACATTGGGAAGGTAGTATGAATTGCACCCTCTGCACTGGGCATTCTGTATGGTCTAGTTTTGACCAGTTCTGAGTAGTTTTCTGTGGAGAACCTCTGGGAGATGATGTAATCAGCTGATTTTGTTCCTTTAGGTAATGAAGCAACACTTTTAGGGACTTAGGAGCCCTCAGTTTATGGACATTTATGATTGGGGTTGCAGTGCCCAAAAATGTCTGTAACACTTATAGCTAAAAGGGTTACATGAATATAAATAGCATAAAACCCACAATTATACATATTGATCAACCTCCTTGGCTATTGATATTGTTGCAATCACTGCTGATTGGATCTATACATTTTTCTCCCGCAGTTTAAGGCAACATGTCCATACTTGTGACAATTGTAGCATTGTACCTCATGCATCAAAGGAAAAAAAGGACTTTGTTTCCTTTGAAATCTAATAAATCTACGATGATCTTCTCTTGGATCAAAATATCTTCTAAAAGTAGGTGCTCGAGGTTTTCTTTTCTACTGCTATTGGTTCTGTTGGTTGATCTACTTCTGGTTTTGTTTTTTGTTTCCTTGGTTCTCATTATTATTGTTGGTATTGTTTGCTACAGGTTTCTTGGGTTCTTATTTCCTTTTTTCACCTACATGAAAAATAGACTCACCCTTTTGAAATCCAAGACCATATTTATCGAATGGTGAACTCTAGATCTCAAGAAAACTATCTAAGGCCATGGTGCTCTTCTCCATCTTCAACTACTTTCTCAAAGACACCACTTCAACTTCTAATCTTTCACATTCATTTTCCTTTTCTTGGTATTTCTTCCTCATACCTTCTTCAACTTTTTCTGATTCTGTAAACTTAATCTTTAGGTTGACAAATTCTTCCCTCTGCTTGGCCTCCTTATCATCACATATCTGCAATAGTTTTTCTTAATTTCTTGCATGCAGTCGTTAGTCTAGTAATCCCAGTTCTAAGAATCTTAACATTATCCTCATCTTCAATATGAAATGAAACATGATCAAAATTTTAATCCTAAAAATTGTAACTAAAAAGAAAATCATTAGCTTTTATACCCTTCGATTAATTTTGTTGTAATACCTTTGGTTCTTGATCTTCTGATTTCTGCACATTATTTGTTGAACTTCTTGCACTAGGAATATTAGACTCTTGTGGATGAGCTTCCTTTTCTTCAAGGCCATTCATTTTCTGAAATTATTTCCTCTTGTTCTTAGCCATTCTGAAAAAAAAAAAAAAAAAAAAAAAAAAAAAAAAAAAAAAAAAAAAAAAAAAAAAAAAAAAAAAAAAAAAAAAAAAAAAAAAAAAAAAAAAAAAAACAAACAAACAAACAAACAAACAAACAAACAAAAAACAAACAAACAAAAAAACAAAAAACAAAACAAAACAAAAACAAAAACAAAAAAAAACAAATATTCCAAGTTTCTACCAACAAACCCTAGAGTGATCAAGTTGCAACCAAGATCCCCGCTATGATACCAATTGTTGGAAACCTTTGGGCACTACTGAGAAGGGGGGAGTGACTCAGTAGTGTGTCTTATTACCAAATTTTTCCTTTTATTTACTTTACTGAATCACACACACTAATTATTAGTAACTCATTAAACATTTGAAGATCTATGCATAAACCATAACCAACAAACAAACCATATCAGCAACATAACCATGAACAAGAACACAAGAAATAATCAACGCATCAGACACAATATATCTGGTAGAAAACCCTTCATTGGGGAAAAAACCACCCTTGTTGCTAATGCGTCACTTTGAATCTTCTATTAAGCAAATATAGTCCTTTTACATAGATTCATAACACCAATCAGCTAGAAGACTCGACCTCATATACAATCAGTTAAATCTCATCAGCCTCGAGACTTAATTCTACTGATAAGCTCGAAAGACTATGTTCTCACATGGATCTACAAACTACCATATGCTAAAAGCCACCTGTCCCAACTCCGATTGCACTATACGAAAACCATTGGATTGAGATATTGTTCCTTTCGCTGAAACATCACAATCATTGCTCCTCTACTCTATGTAGAGCTCATTTCATTTATTTTCATACTGGATCCTGAGACTTTTTTCTCACTTAGATTCAGCTTTGCAATACGTCCTCTAGAAACTATACAATCTCCTCAATCAAATAAAAACACCACAAACATGCTCTCTACTCTAGAAAAATAGTGGCCACGTCAATTCTGAAATACCATAACCAAACAATAGAAAAAGCATAACTCATACTCCACCATAATATCAAACCCTCTCACCAAAATATGAATGTTGCATAATATAATCAACAACATAAAACACTATGTCTATGCTCCAAATGAATCAGAAACTCCTGAAAAAAAATGTAAAGGTAATAAACTTGGAGCTATTCCAAGCTCTCCATCAATACCATAGTCTCCTATAGTTCTCTACATCTCTAATCTGAAATCTAGAATTTTGAACCAATACTATGCTTCAACAAATATATTTGCTCATACTACTACAGTTAGAGGTCATACACTAAATCAATCAATATCACCAATTTCTCTGAAGCATACTCACACAATGCAGCCTTCTCTAACTCACTATCACTCACCATCAACAATCACTGAGCTCCAAAGTGAAGAATATAAATCATGAAGGGTGAAAATGATCTTTGGGTTGGGATCAAAGGTGCACAAATTGGACTAAATCAATCCACTAACATTGCTACTTTTTAACTAAATGTGTTCACATCATTGGACTACCTTTTCAAACCATTCTAGGGATTTACAACTTATTCTAGAAGCCTCTGCGAATTTCCATGCTAATTTTCATCTTATTTGTGGGAAGAATGTGGGGGAATTTTTGTGAAAAAACTCAGTCACACGCACAACACTAGCAAAGTCAACCGCTCTCATGTCAATCCTGCTTCCCAATGATTGGAGCCTCTCAGTTGCATGCACAAGCTTGCGTGGGCAGAACATAAGGAAAAATAACAAACTTCAACCCAAAACCTCTATCACTTGTTGGATCCTCTTCTTCAGCATTTGACCTCACCTCCAAACCTCCACTAAGATCATTAACACCTATGCAAGTAGATAAAACAAGTCTCCCAAGTGTTATTACCATGTTTTCCTAGAATCCAACAAACATGGGTTGGCAAGAGTGACAACATGTCCTCCACTCTCCAACAAACACCTCCACAAGCTGCGACACCTCTAAACTAACTTGTAACATACTTTAGCACATCTCCATCATCATCATAAGGCCAAAACATTGCAACAAGTCATCTCCATGAGCATAAGCAAGAAGGCCTAGATCAAGACCTAGTTTCCAACTAAACTTGTGTGCCAACTCATCATCAACCATACCAATGCTATCATATGTCCATCAATACATCACAACATTGACATCATAAGTTTGATATCAATTTCAACACAATCATCCAAATGCCAACACAACCAACTACAATCATGCTACAATGATAACTAGGTAGAAGCATGCATACCATAATGTCAACATGAACATGATTGGTTGGGTATTCTCTAGGAGTACCTTCAAACTTGGGAATGTCAGAAGAAAGCTTTGTGGGCATGGGGGGTCAATTCTATTTACTGAGAAGAGGATCGTTGATAAGTTGGCTGAAATCAAGGAGGCTCAAACCATCCATCTAGGGAAGCAAGGGTGGATTAGTGGCCATACCTGAATAGGTTCCACCTGCGGGGTTACCTTAGTTAAGACCTTGGTTACCACCTGGGTTTCCACCACCCACATTAGTTCCTGACATGGTGGCATTGTACGGTTGGGAAAGAACATAAGCAAAGGAATAATTGGAAGAATTAGAAGAACTAGAGTCAATATGGAGACTCAATGGAGGACTAGTAGGATGGGTCCGAACACAACGATCAAGAGTAATATGTCCTAAACAAAACTAGGGGCGTAGGCAACGAAGTCTTCATCACATATGCCTAGGCAGGGAAATGGAATCAAGACAAAGATGACTCAATAGATGAAAGAGTGATGATAGGAGAAAGAGTACAAAACAACAAGCAAACATCTAGTGCAGTGGTGCCAATGTATGCTAAATATAATGATATGCTACTCTAATTCAAGAAAACAAATTCTATCAAAGAAAAAATGAGCTCTAGCCTAAAGGTGATCTAAATCCTCAAACAAGTCCTAGTTCTGCTATTTTAGATGACCTTCCAAGAGACTTATTACTTGATGGAATCTGATCCCTACAAGGAGATGTTGAGTATGGAGCATGATTGTTTAGAGGTCTTTGTTTCAGCTGGATGTATCAGCCAGGAAGTTTGTACATCCCTCCATGCGGGGGGCGTGTGGAGGACTTGTCCCCCCACGGGGTTTGGGGGAGCCGATCCCCCTCGGCTGGGGGGTCCGGGGGCCAACAGTCCCCCGACGGGGGTTTCGAGGGAAGCACCCCCGAAGCTAAAAACATATGTAAAGTTGCCTTGTAAAAGTATAGTAATTTCTAATCAATCTGGGCCATTCATTAGGCGAATGATCTGACAGTAGAACTTATGTTTAGTTTAGGGTTTTTTTCCCTAGAAGGAAACCCCTCTTTTTGTATGAGGGCATTGTATTTGAGGCTGTGTAATAGATGTGTATTCTCCGAGCGAGAAGCAGAGAGTGAGATTGTGAGAGAAAACAGAGGATATTACAGCGGATCTGCTGCAGGTTGTGTCTCTTCATTTTGCTAGATAATAGAAAGGAAGGACTAGCTGTTCGAGTGGACGTAGCGCAAACTAGGTGAACCACATATATCTGTGTCTCTCTTGTTTTATGCGTTTTCTGTGTTTATGTTTCTTCAATATTTTATGTGTTCCATTGCTCTGTAATATATAATTTTCTAACATGAGAGTTGTCTTGAGAAAGGTGGGCTAGAGGACTGGCTACTCACCCACAACCAATCCTATAGGGTCTTTTCCTAGGATTGGCCACAAAGGTTACCTTCATCCCATGGGGCAGTCGAGTCTTGAGCTTCTTGGTGATCAACCACTACATGAAATTCCCTACCAAGAGTTGGGTATCCTCGAGGAGAATTGCTCGCACATTGATCTATCATAACCCCCTCTAAACAGGGTTTATGACACACTTCGTTTTTTGACTGTAGGATCTTGAAGGATTTTAAGCTCCCTAATATGTCAACTTTCTATGTCTCAATGTAAGTGATCAGTGGGTATTATTGGAAGCCTATCCCATTAATCCTACACCTAACTACAAATATTGTTTTGGCCCTAGTTTCCAAGAGGGCTTAATCTATGTGAGTTAAGTTATTAAGGTGGATTATTTCAAGTCTTAGCTTAATGGCGATAACCAAGCTCATGTTCGCTTAGGGTGTGTGTGTGAAACATTTGTCAAGTGGATGTGTTGGGCATGGCCTAACTTGGTCCAAGTTTTGGATAAAAGATCCCACAAAAGTAGGAGCAGGCCACGCTATGCTGGCAAAGATATATTCATTGCACGGTCTTTTAGGGCTTTGGCTATGGGACAAAGCCCTTATTTTGTAATGGGTATAGGGTATTAGTCCTTGTTTTGTGGATCCATGGTATGTGGAACATGTTTTTTGTAAAGATGAAATGTATTTAAGGATGTGTATTACCTTAGCAAAGGGGGAGTAGAACATAATAGAATATCATTAGCGATTGAGCCTTGTTTTGTCTGTAGTTTTAGGGAAGGCTCCACAACTAAGTGCACAGAGACCTTGAAGAGTCTGCAGCTAAGTGCACAAACCACCTGCAGCTAGGTGCGTAGGTTAGAAAAGTGCATGTAATTGAAGATCCTTTTAATGAAGAAGAAAGTTTTGGTGAAATGTTGCATATCTTTATGTGTTTATTGTCTATTGTTATGTATCTGGTTATGCATGCTTTTCACTAAATTGTGCGAAGAACTATAAGATATAGTATTATTTGTGAATCTGTTAAATCAATCATCTATGCGAAGCTCTTATGCATGTGAAGTTATAAGATCAATATAAAGTAGAAGAAATACATGGCGCCATTGCGTAGATATCCCTTCAGTTGCAGAACCCTAGTTCTGCAGCCTCCCATAACTACTTCGGGTGAGACTGTGATCTGCTTGTAGGTCATTTCCAAAAGGGCTAGTAGTTGAGGGTTTTGTTGGTGTGCAACACACTCTGAACCTGGGTCAAGCCCCCTCAAACCAACAAATGGGACTCAAAGGATACAATAGCTAAGTTGAAATTTGAATATGAAGTGTAAATATCAGACCCGTGAATAATGTTGTAGCCAATTATGCCACCAGAGGTTTGGGAGCAGAGACAAAGGGACCTTAGCGCAACATTGAAAGGCATATATGATACGGTGGCAGATTGTGGAAAAATTCTCGACAATACGATGAATATTTGGACCTCACTGCAAGAGGATCCAAACATCCTAAATATTGAGGACGAACTGCATGCCAAACAAAAGTGAAGCAATGAGATCCTAGTAGTTGTGAAAACCTTGCCAGTCTTGCAAAGGCTTGCCAACATTATGGAAGGGAATAACCTCCAGGTTCAAATAGATGATCTTCAGAGGAGAGCACAGATCTTGCAGGAGAGGAATCAGCCATGGTAGGAGGAAGCCCTGAAAATTTTGCAGGTAGTGGACAAGAGGCTAAAGGAATTGAAGAGAAGGGAAGCAGAAATACTATAAAATATTGTTGTCCCTACTACAAAATCTTTGTTGAAGGAGGCACGCTAGGAAGAAAAATTCATGGCAGAAACGGTTCAGCAGTACAATGTAGTATACAATGGGATCGTAGCAAAAATCAAGGGAGCTAAAGCTGAGTGGCTTGTGACGAATCATGGGTGAGTGTTGGGGGCATGTTGGGCATGGCCCAAATTGGTCAAATTTTTGGCTAAAAGACCCCGCAGAAGGAGTGGACCGCGTGGAGCTGGTGAAGATATATTAATTTCACAGTCTTTTAGGGCTTTGGGGATGGGACAAAGCCCATATTTTGTAACGGGTATCAGGTATTATTCCTTGTTTTGTTAATCCATGTTATGTGGACCATGGTTTTTGTAAATATGAAATGTATTTAAGGATGTGTACTACCTTAGTGAAGGGGAAGTAGAACATAATAGAATATCATAAATGATTGAGCCTTGTTTTGTCTGTAGTTTTGGGGAAGGCTCTGCAACTGAGTGCGCGGAGACCTTGAAGAGTCTGCAACTAAGTGCGCAGACCACCTGCAACTGGTTGCGCGGGTCATAGCAGTGCATGTAATTGAATATCCTTTTAATAAAGTAAAAAAATTTGGCGAAGTGTTGCATATCTTTATGTGTTTATTATATATTGTTATGTATCTAGTTATGCATGTTTTTCACTGAATTATGCGAAGAACTGTAAGATATACTTTTATTTGTTAGAGTTTATGGATTTAATGTAAATATGTTAAATTAATCATCTACACAAAGTTCTTATGCATGGGAAGTTATAAGATCAATATAATTTAGCAGTAAATACATGGCACCACTGCACAAATATCCCTTTGGTTGTAGAAGACTGGTTCTGCACCCTCCCACAACTGCTTCGGGTGAGATTGTGATTTTCTTGCAGGTCATTGCCTAAAGGGCTAATAGTTGAGGGTTTTTTTGTTGCGCAACACACTCTGAACCTAGGTCAAGCCCCTCAAATCAACAGGATGATTTAATTAAGCTTGTTTTAATGATGCCAATGTTGTTGGAAATAAAATGCATGAACTGTAAATAGTACTGAAAATGAATAGTTAAATAAACAGAAAAATGAAGTACACAACCCCCCACCCAAGAAGGAAATCAAGCAGAAATAGAAAACATGGAAAAGAAGAAACTAAAGGACGCACAAAAAGGCCATATTATCTCATTTCCAAGGGACTAGGATCTAAATGAAAAACTCTATTAAAAATTATGCAAAAAACCAACAAAAATAGAGGTGAAAGTTATGGAAAAACACAAGTAAGAAGCTGCAAAAATAATGATACACAAGGGGTTCCTAAGGGGGAAAGGAAAAAAAATATTTTAAAGGGGATAAAGTGTTGTAAAATCCTATCTAAAATGACTGCAAAACAATGGAAAAAATACTAAAAAACAGTCGTTGAAAATGTTCAACACTAGACTCCTCAACTCAGCAATTCTATTCCTAAATGATTGAGGTGTACACTAAAACCTAGGGGGGCATTTCCTTCATAAATTAGAAACTAATAAGTCTATTCATGCCTAAAGGTGACTCACAAAATAACAGAAACCCTTCCCAACATGCATGCAACAGTCTCGACAAAATCTGGAAAAACTAAAAAAAAATCTGAAAAATTGCGGAGTGCATAAACTAACCTGGAGAGTGTATTGGGCATAGTTTTTGGGTTGAAAAGTGTGTTGCGAATAGACAAGGACCAAAAGGTTCACTATGTTCCTCCTTCTCTTGCCCAGTAGATCAAACCCAGATTGTGTTGTCTCCTACTCGGCTGGTACCTGTGACTTGTGGAAAAATGTGAAACCCCAACAAAAGTGGAAAATTTTCCAAAATACAGAAGAAATCTAAAAATGGAAATTTAGATGAATAAAATTATGGAAAAACAATGAATATAGACAAAAAAATAGTCATCAGGGTTCTGAATTACTACAACAAGGGAGTCGTCATTTGTTGAAGACAAATTAGCTAAAGACCCAATAGAGTCATCATTTGTTAGTGTAATTTTTTTGGAAAAGTGAACCAAAATCCCTCAACTTATAGGTGACTTATAACCTTAACAACAAAATATAGTTTCTTATATGCTTCATATCTGCAATAAAACATGAAGAAAAACCCTGTAACACAATAGATCTTGCAAATAGAAACATATAACAACATAAAATAGAAGTGCAATAACGCAGTGGAGGACTTGATAAAATAATAATTTTATTAATACACCTGATGAAGAGAAATGGCAACATGGGTCTATAGTTCCCCCCCTTTGTGGGACAGTTCATTTCTTGTCCTTGTGCTTCAACAATGTGCTTCTCTCTCTCAATATGCAATGGGAAGAAAACAAAAAATGTGCTTGAACTCAAGTAGAAGCTCAAATGCTATGAGACGATAATGTTGATGATGAAGAATGGAGAGAAAACTCTCTATTTATTACAAAGTATTGAGCCAAATTAAGAATTAGAAAATAATAAAATAATATTGACTAAATCAAAATCTAATCAGTGAAAATACTTATTTTTTTAGAGAGAAAAGATATTCAAAATGGTCAAATATCTTTATTTAGAAAGTGATTGAAAGTAATTAAATAAATAAAATGATTTATTAATCACTTTGTGAGAATTAAGGAAAATATGAAATAAATAAGGAATAATACATCAATAGCGATTTATTTAATTATTCCAACGAGATTAGGTCAAAAGTGATAAGAAATAATTATCAAATAATGATCTAATAATTATTTCTAGAGAATATTAAATAAATAATGATTTATTTAATTATTCTCATGGGATTTTTGGATTTTAATGAGAAATAATTTAGGGAAAATGGTTTAATAAATTATTCCTATGGTGAAAGTGGGTTTACCATGGTAAAAGCAATCCTACATGGTTTATTTTGAACCACCTAGTAAGAAATGGCTAGGTGATCATTTTTTGGGTGATAACGCCTTTAGTAGTATTTTCTCTACTCTTCTTGATTAAATTGAATGTTCTATATGAAATAAATCTGGGCACGAGGAAAGTGAATTCATTTCAAATGAATTCTTTCATTTATGTGATCAAAATTGTATCAAAAGACAATTCTTTATAGCCAACACTCCTCAACAAAACAAAGTTGCAAAAAGAATGAACAAAACTTTTTATAAAATGTCTCATGCAATGCTTGATGAATCCAGAGCATTTCATACATTTTCAAGAGAATCAATAGACACAACCACCAACATACTCAACAAATATCATGTAAGGGTTAACAGTGATAAAACATCACATGTAGTATGGTATGGAAAAACTACAACTATTGAGTACTTTGAGATATTTTGAGGAAAATGCTATATCAATGATGATAAACTTAGAAAATTTGAACCAAGCACGGTTGAAGGAATTCTTCTCAAGTACTCATATAGAAGCAAAGGCTACAAATGTTACAATAAAATGCTTCATAAAATTGTTGAATGTATATATGTTACAATAGATGAAATATATGTATGCCCCAAAAGGAAAATACAATCTGATGATGAACATCCTGACACCGAATCAAAGAAATTGTAGGGGAAGAAGAAGAAGAAAAAGAAGGAAGTAAGCCAAAAAAGACTCCATCCAGGTATGTGTAGAAAATCATCCTGAAAGTCAATTACTAGGTGAAAAAGAGGTTGGAGTAAAAACTAGAAGGAAATTCATTGGTTCCTCTTTTCATTTAGCTTTGTTATGTACAATTGAACCTTAAAATGTGCATTAAGCAAGCCAAGACAAATGTTGGATTAAATCCATGCATGAATAACTTAACCATTGAAAAGAGACATATTTGGGATCTACTTCCAAGGCCATAAAATAGAAATGTAATAGGTACCAAATAGGTATTTAAGAAAAAATAAATGAAAATGGAGAATTATTCAGGAATAAGGCACATCTTGTCTGTAATGGGTATGCTCAATAGGAAGAAATACATTTTGAAGAAAGATTTGCCCCTGTGGCTTGCCTTGAAGCCATTAGAATGTTCCTAGCATTTTCCAACTTCTGCAAATTTAAAGTATATTAGATGGATGTTAAATCCTCCTTTTTGAATGGATATCTAGGTGAAGAGGTTTACATTGAGCAAGCTAAAGGGTTTATACTTGGTAATGGTAAGAATATCATATGCAAACTCAAAAAGGATTTATATGGGTTAGAACAAGCTCCCCGAGCTTGGTACCATTGTCTTGACAAATATCTTCAGCAACAAGGCTTCAAGAAAGAATTACCAGATAACAACTTATATATCAAAGAAAAAAATGATAAAATCTTGGTGGTAGTATTTGGTAGCAATATTGACTCAATGAGTCAAGGGTTTGCAACATCCATGCAAAAGGAATTTGAAATGTCCCTAATTGGTGAGCTAACAATCTTTCTTGGATTATAGGTACATCAGAATAAGGATCATATCTTTCACTCTCAAACTAAATATCTCAAGGATGTATTGGAGAAATTGGGACCAGAAGACTATAAAGCTATGTGTACACCCACGATAATAGGCTACAATCTCATTAAAGATGGTGATTCCCTAGTAGTTAATCAATTTGAATATCAATCTATGATTGGAAGTTTACTCTATCTTATAAGTACTAAACCAAATTATGCATGTAGTTGGCATAGTTGGACGCTTTCAAGAAAATCCTAAGGAGACTAGTCTAAAAGCATTCAAAATAATATTCAAGTATCTACATGGAACTCAAGACCTCAAACTATGGTATCTAAAGAATACAAATTTTACACTTCAAGAATATAATGATACAGATTGGACTTGAAGCATTGACAATCAAAAAAGTACCAGTGGCGGAGCCTTCTTTTTAGGACAATGCTTAGATTCTTGGTTTAGTAGAAAGAAGAGGTATATTTCCTTATCAACTGCCTAAGCATAATACATTATAGAAACAACGTGTTGTACACAATTTTTTGGATTATTCAAACTTTGTTGGACATTCAAGTCAACTACTCACAACCTGTGTCTATATTTTGTGAAAACACCAGTGGCATTAGTATATCTAAAAATGTGGTTATGTATTCGAAGGATAATCATGTTCTAATTAAGTGTAATTCTCTCAGAGAACAAGTCTTAGATCAAAAATTAAAGTTGGAATATGTCCCTTCAAGTGAACAAATTGTAAACTTATTTACCAAACCTTTTCCTCGTGACGCCTTTGAATATCTTCGATGATGCTTGGGGATGATTTTTGCTTATTCTCTTTCCTAATTCTCTTTGGTAGAATGCACATATCAAGAGTAGCATATGACAACAACATAGAGAAGAGGACAAGGTAGCATCACCTTTGGGGGAGGTTGCTTCTTCTCTTTCCTAATTCTCTCCATTAGAATGCTCATATCAGGAGTAGCATATGACAACAACAGAGAGAAGAGGACAAGGTAACATCACCTTAGGGGGAGGTGGTTATATGATGATACATTCTTGTTTATATGATGCATCTCTTTGACATTATAGTATTTTGTTCAATAGTCCATATCCATATCTATGTCATGTAAAGAACATATGTGTGCAATATTATAGCCTTGTACTTTATGTTGTTGATAGTTTTCTAATGGTAGAGTAGATCATGTATGCATGAGATAATCATGCCATAATTGTTGCTAAACATGCACTTTTGGCTCAATTTTTAGCCATGTAATTTCATTATGCAACCTTATAATTTCATGAATATCATTAGTCACTTCTTACATATGGAAACAAGGCAAAGGAAACATGATGTGTGCAACATATTGAAGTTCCATGTGTTTAGGAGGAGCTTGATTTGTAGAGCCAAAAGCATGGTACATTTAGTGTGTCAACATGGTTCTTGTAGATCATGTATGCATTGGATGATCATGTCATAATTGTTGCTACACATGCACTTTTGGCTCAAAATTTTAGCCATGTAATTTCATTATGCAACCTTACAATGTCCTGAATATAATTAGTCACTTCTTACACATGGAAACAAAAGAAAGGTAGTGCGATGTGTGCAACATATTTAAGTTTCATGTGTTTATGAGGAGCTTGATATGTAGAGCCAAAAGTGTGGTACATTCAGTGTGTCAACACAATGCTTCACAACAGTAGCATCTATGGTTTAAACTATCATTTGCGATTGATGTCAAAGGGGGAGAACACAATGTTCTATCCACTTGTAGAGAAGGAGATTAGGTTGGTTGATGAGGCTATAGGTTGAAATCAACGCTAAAGGAGGATATTGTTTCCATTCCGGTTGATTGTTTGGAATTGATGTCAACCTAGATTGTTGTCTTATCACATTCTTAGTACAAACGTATTGAAGTGTTTGGCAGCAGGAGAAGTGTTACATGATAGTGTACCAGAATCCCATACTCTAGTACTACCAAAATTCCATACTCCAGTTCTATCGAAATTCCATACTTCGGTAATTTGCCAATATTGATGCTCGGTTTGAATTAATATGGTTTTGGAATGCATTAGTTATAGTATCAACATATTTAGTTGTTAAATCTAGTCCGCATGCATTATTTATAGAAGTAAACCCATTGATTATGAATATATGGTTCATCTTGTTAATACAACAAGGAAAGTAATATTAGAGCGTAACTGATTTGGTCCAAGCGCTCTTTGATGATTAAACGATGGTTGCCAAAAATGTACATGCATTGATCATTGGAGTTCTAGATTTAATGGAAAATGTTGGTTATATATGGTCCAAGTGCCCCACTTAAAGATTATTTTATTAATTTGGTTAAATTAGACCATGAAATTTACCCATTGTATCAAATTTGATTGGTAAAATCCCAAGGTGTTTCCCCTAGTAGGATTTACTTCATCAAATCCAAAATGTTATAAATACATTATGTTTTTTGGTGAGATGTGTGCATTGAAGGTTTTGACTATCTATTTGCAAAGGCACCAAAGTTGGTTAATTATTTGTCCTTGTATTGTTGTTGTTTTTTTGTCCTGGAATAAGTTTTAAAGGATATTGTAGAATTTGGTGTGTCAAAGTAATATTAGCATGCTACACACCTAAGTGTGTTGGTTTGAGGTGTGATATTATCAAAGTGTGTTGATATAAGAGTCATAGAAGTGCGTGAATAATGGGTGGAATTGTGTTGATACCATACACCAGCTCAGATCTGTGATCTGGAACTCGATTGGAACATTGTGTCTTTTGGTGCACAAATCTACACAGGTGTTGATGGTGTTGGACACACCAACATGTCAAGGGATCTCCCTGGTAAGAAGTCCCAATTAGACCTCAGACTATTTGGTGTAGGAGTCCCAACAGTGGGTTGTATGGTATCGCCTTAACTGCAATTTCGCACAGAGGCAAGTAAGATGTCCCTGTTGGTAGCAAGGGTGTGACATATGTAGCAAGTCAAGGAAGGTGCATGAGCAGTTCTAACACATGGAGGGTGAGGTGAGTGTGCCTCTTGGAAACCTATGAAAGCACGTAGTTAAGAAGGGAATACACGAGCAAAGATGCATCACAACATGGAAGACACGTAAGCTAGCAATCCAAATTGATGGTTAAACCAATAGCACATTTCAGTAAGATTCATACATACATATACAGAAAATAGCTACACATGCATGCATAAGAAAACAGATACATATATCATATAGAGAAAACAAGATAGCTGAAATACAATACAAGGTATGCATGAAATGTGCTATCTCTATTATATTAAGAAGTGTAGGTTCTAGTCAATGCAACCTACTCCTCCAAAGAGATATACTAGCTCTACATAGTGGAGAAGCCGAGGCTCGTTACAATACTATCCAAGCTCTCTCTAAGATACTCCTATCGGAAGCTTGGCTGACCAAAAGCCTTTACAATGAGTTATGAGGGACTATATATAGAAAAGGGTGGTGTGGCCCTTGAAATTCCCATTGTGACAGCTCATCTACCCTCATGACTCTTCATCTACTCTATGACTGTTACATCCAACTATCGTCACTTGAACTTACACTTGACAAGACATTACATACAATCTGCACATGTACCCATGTGAGACAAAATAGGTTTGAACAAGCCATGCATGACATCACAATGACTCGGACAACTGTGGTAAGACCAGCTCTTTGACATCTTCATAGTGGTCGATAGTAGTGAACTGATGCCAAGCTCGGTAGTCTGTGCTGGTGTCTATGTACTCTGAGGTGACATCTTTCTGGAAACAAACTCTTGCCTCCATAGCATCTCGGTACACTTCTCAGGCTCCTCTATCCAACTCATTTGATAACATGCACATCGTTGTCTTGAGTGCAACTAGACCAGTAACATATTGATGCATGGTGTCTGCATTGATCACCAAGTCTGGGTTGGTGGCTATGTGCATCAACTTATCAAAGTACGATTCAAGATCAAGTTGGACCTGTGCCTTTACCTTTGCCTAGGTGAGTGTCCCAATAGATGGGATCGTCTGTGTGCACACAACAACATCCATACTCATGAATACCCGTGCATGGGAAGCCTGTAGACTGGTGATAAGCTACGGGATATCTTCATAGTTCCGAATATGACTCCAAATGCGTGCCTTCAGCTCGGCCACTCTGGACTTCATCATCTTGGGTAAGTGTAATGGGGCTCCCTTGTATCTCATTATCCCTGTTTGCATGTAATCAACAACAACATGCACATTCGATAAGATACGTGCTCTCTTCATACATCGTTACAGTCAGCCATTGAGATGGAAAACTGCCTTATGCACGGTGCCAAACTTGAAATACAACACCCACATGATTGTGTCAAGGGATAATACTTTATCCAGTATTGCCTTCTTTAACTCTTCTCGGGCAGATGTTGTAACCAATTCTCCTCCCTACTTGGCCATCTGTAACTCCTTTGCTATTCTCTCATTCTCGACTATCAAGAAGAAAACACTCGAGCTAGTGGCTTCGACCGATGCTCTGGTAGCATCGATCAATACTGCTAGATCCTTACACATGTCATACATGATCAGTCATTCCTCAAACTACGTTGGAGATGTGTGATTATTCGAAGTCGAAACTCTGTGAGATTTCACAACTCTATGTTGGGACTCTTTGAATGAGATGTTGTGCATCTCCCCTTCCAGATTGTCTCCAAGGATCTCAATGTCTCCTTGGTCACTTGGGACATTCTCCCCTTCCTGATCCGGTGAAGTTGGTGGGTCAACCTCTTGGTGGTGAGGCATGAGGTCAATGTCTTGCTCTAACTCCTATTGCTCCATATCCGTATCCATCTGCTTAAGTGCTTGTTCAATCTCTTGAGTGAAGTCCTACCCCTGCGTCTCCTCACCCTACCTTCTTGGTGCCAGATTTTCTAATGAGTCTACTACGGGCACAGCTTCACCTATCTATACACGTTGTGCCCCCTATTGTACCTATTCTTGTTGCACTTCCTTCTCCTATTTATGCAACTCCTATTCCTTTTGGAGTTGCTCCTTCAACTCATGCAACTCTTTCTCTATTTCCTCCATTTTCTGTTTTTCTCTTTGCCTTTTCACATTCCTCCTGTCATGTTATTGCCTCTTTGCCTCTATTTCCAAAGTTAATTTCTTCACAAGTGGGTCTAATCGGAACTTGCAATTTTGTTCTACCTCCGTGCTATTCACAATATTCCTCTTGCCTTTGTCACGCGTTGGTATGTTTACCTCTACTGCTGCAACTATTGGTGCTCTCCTAGATGTTTCTTCATGCTGGTTTGTTAACCATTCCACGATGATGTCGACTAGTTCATTGGACCTATAGAAGTTGTAACAATATCTCCATTCGTCCTCCTCTGCCCAATGACACACCCTGTGGATCCACTGAAATTGTACTCTCATGCAGTGATCTTTGACAAATCAATGCGGGTCATACGGATTGTAACTTCGGGTGTCGAATGGATATTTCTTCATCTCCTATGCTTCGACATCAGCATGCTTGAAACTCCATATCTCGTATAACCCGATCCGCAATGGAAGAGTAGGCCAAGGTTCCTTCTTCTTTCGATGCAGCCTAGCTGACAATCCTACCGAGATGTAGTATGATACTTCCTGCATGACGAGCTTGTCCAAGGCAAACTTTGGTAAAACATGTGGAGGCTTCTCCGCGTTGTACATCCATATGAAGGTGTCGAACGGTGAGGCATACCACTCTACTATATCGATCAATGCCTCCATTGCTGCCTTCGACATGCAAGATGGATCTTGTTCAAATATCATCTTGTACACTGGGGTGACAAACTGATCTGACGGTTGTCTCGTAACTCCTCTGAATCTGCATTTGGACAACATTTTACAATAAGTGATCACAGAGGTCTCTGCCGATGTCCACGCCCACTTCAAGCCCGAGAACTTCTGATGGGCACATATTGCATCCAAGATGTAGACGTACATGTATATTTCTGCTTGCTAACCTTTGGGTGGTTATCGAGCTCTTGTTACCTATTCCTTCAGCCTGTGAGTCAACATGTCAGACCAGTTGCATGCTTTGCCTTCACTGGCTAGTTGGTCCAACGCAATCACCCAACTCTGCAAGAAGGTTTCCATGATTTCTTAGCCATAAAAGTGACATGTGAAGATGAAAAAGTATTGATATGCCTTTCACAGTATCTTTTTCTTGTAAAACTGGTTGGGTGTCATCCTGAATTTGGCTAGCTCCTTTACCCAATTCTTCAAGACATCCCTAGAGTTGGCATTGCTGCTGGGTATGCTGAAGGGTGTCTCCATGGTGACCACGGGCTTCGACATATGATACATCTGTTGATAATTATATTCCCTAAAGGTAGAAATCTTTGTCCCGATGACACTGCTTAATGCCATCGTCTCAGTATCAGTGTGCGAGACGATCCAATGTATCATGTTCACACATTGGAACATGGGATACCCGCATGCAATCCGGTACAAGCCAGACTTGTGAATGTTCACATAGACTTGGCAATTTTCAAGGTCTTCCCAAATGTGCCTGCAAAATCATCGTTGACCTCTTTCCATTTTAGCTTGATTTCCTTGTCTAAAAATGGCTTGGTGTCTTCGTATATCGGCAAGCTTGTATACACTTGCCCAACTGCTGCTCCAATTTCACTTTTGTCAATGTCCTTTGATCCTACTCCCTTGGAGGCCATTGATCCTAAACTGCTGAGAGGTAGACGAACACCTACTAGATCTGGAGACATGGCGACATGCATGGAAAGAAATATGTTAGCTAAAACCAAAGAAAACTTGAGGAACACCATGCAACATACATGGGGATTGACTGGCAAGGATTGTGCAATTTTTCCTAGTAGGTCAGGAGACTAGCTATTGAAACTACACAAAAGGCATTACGTACTACTGGGAGGCTGGTATACTGCTGGAATTTCACAATGCGCAATCAGAACTGGCCTGCTAGCTACTAGTATTATGCAATGCGCAATTTTAGCTAGCAAGGGTTGTAGGCCTAGTGACTGCATTGTGAAATTTTCTGGGCTAGTAGTCACTGCCTCTCAAAATTGTGCAATGCAAGACTGGAGGATAGTCACTGGGAAGAAATGTGCATTTCCTGGGAGGCCTTCCCTCTCAGGATTGTGCAATGGTGTCTTGGTGAGGCAGATCCGAGCCAAGGTTGCCCAAAACCGCCGATGGGCAACTGAAAGAAAATCTGAATGTGAATGCATGGTGATACTAAGTGTAAGTAGGAGTGAATGATCATACATGCAAACAATGAATGCAAGATTCAAAAAATGGAACAGCATGCATGTGTGTGAAGCGAGCCGCCAAATCGGCGACCGTTCGTGCAAAATAGTGTCATGCATGCGACAACAGTGAGATGCTAACGAAAATTGAAATGGTGCTAGTAAGATAATATGCATGTAGATGACAAAAACCATTCACAGAAGTGAAGGAAACAACACTCACACAAGCCAAAACACAAAAGGTGACAGAAACACTGGAAAAGACAAGTTAAGTCGACTTTCCCAGAAATAATTGAGCTAGATGTGTTGAAGACTCCTGGATGTGTTGTGGGATGTCAAAGCTCCAAGATCGATGTGAAGGAATAAGCTCTGAAGCGTTGAAAAAATAATTTTGATGCTTAAAATGTGCATGCCACAAATCGAGGAAAAAGCGACACTTGGAGGAAAGATTCTAAAACGATCTTTGCATGTAACCTCCAGCTGCTAAAAATAGCTCCCTAAAATCTAGGGGTGCTTTTTGCATGTTTCTTTTTGCTATTTCAGGAAAATCAGCCCATGCATGCAAGTCATGTTTTCTCGATCCTAGGTGGAACCGGTCAACCCAATGATTCAACGATCATAGGACGAGATTATTAGTTTGCACTAGCAAATTGAGGCTATTTAGTTGACCTTTAGTCGAAGATAGCTTGGCTCACCTTCCACTGGAGATTTGATAAGTCATTAAATGATGGATATTGTTGATCATAATGCAGCAGTAATTTTTTGCAATAAGGAAGAATGTCATGGAGGTATTGATACTCTAACTTCTGAGAAATGGAGCAATTACAAAATATTGCAAACTTTTAGACATTTTTTGGCAAGTATATTCTACTAGATACTATATTAATGCAATCTATTTAGAATGTCCCTTTTTTGAATTCAAGTAGGCGGAAACAAACATTTACTATAACCTGATTCATCTAATTTTGTAAACTTTGTTATAAGCTTGCGTCACAAACACAAATTTTAATGCTCAATAAAATCTCTCTTTATGGTTTATAATAATAATAATAATAACAACCAACAAATCCTATTACGGTTGAAAATAAATAATATATATATATATATATATATATATATATATATATATATATATATATATATATATATAGTATATATATATATATATATATATATATATATATATATATATATAAAAGACATAAATTGAAGATGTGTATGGAAACTTTATGGAGCATAAGGTATTTTGTTAAAGACAATCAACCATTGGAAACTTTATGGAAATAAATCTAACCTTATTTAAAAAATAAATAAATTGGAAATAATCATAATACTAAATTGATAAGAAGAAAATGAAAGATTTAATAGTAAAAATTGAATAATAAGAAAAAGAATTAAAATTATTTTAAGGAAAAACAATGATAAATATAATATGTAATAGAGGACTTTTGAAAGTTAATAATATAATGAAATAATAAAAATTAAATAATGAAAAAAGGGCTTAAAAAAGAAAAAGTTAAATGAAGAGTAACCATAAATACAATGTAGGATAGGTATTCATGTAACCCATCTATTCTCATCTTGATTGATATTTAATTATTTTATTTATTTTATTTTATTTTTTGTAAGCTTGGTAGAATGTTCTTTTTCATTAATAATCAGCAAATTGATACCACATAAAACAAGTTAGGTGGCCTCAACTTGCCTAGCGGGAAACCAAGTCTGTTGGCCACCTAACTGCATGATAAGTCATTTAGTAGAAAAAAATTATAAGTCTTTCTACCCAAGTTATATAAGTTTGCTTCTCATGTCCACACCCATATTCTAATTTCCTACATTCATATATAACTACATATTGAAAATTAAAAGCTAAATGCATCAATACTGAACAAAACTAATAGAAACCAACATTTTAGTCTGCCAACTCAGCTCAGGTAGAATCCACCAGAGCCAGATCTTTGACATTAGAATGTGGCAACTTTCTCTGTGAGATCAGACATGGAAGGTGTCTCTCAATATGGTCGAGGTGTCCTTGTCTCTGTATTTAGAACTGCAACTTCTGAAAATCTTGTTTGTAGTTTGGAAAATCATGGACTGTTGTTGCCATGCTCACTGAAATCTACTCCATGGCCTTGCCTAGGAGGCTTTTCATTAACCAGTATAGGTAAAGGGTCTGCTTAAACTAAGTCACTCGCCCGCATGTATGTCTTGGGTCTAGCACAAGGATTCTCCAATCTTCCATTTCTATCTCAATCGCACTCACCTGGCAGTTAAGGTTAGCCTCCCATTCTTCTATTAGCCCCCTAATCTCCTTATTGGTCCCCTCCTGATAGGCTTCTGCCACTTCATTGATGAGGGTCTCAACAGGCTTCTTGCCATGTTTTCCTCCTGAGGAGTTGGGATCATTTCCTTGCTTAGGCCCCCGCAGCCTCTTACCTCGGCCCTTGTTCTTTGCTGTGCAATCCATAGCTACACTGACCCGATTCTTAATACTTCGATGAGCATTGGTCGATCCCTGAACCAGTGACTGAGCAGGCCTTGAAACCCCCGAAGAAGGATTATCACTTTTCGTACCTGTCATGGTATCAAAAAACCAAATTTAGCAATCAATTATACTGCGTCGTTTTATCACCCACAGGCTCTACCACCCACCGAAGTCCACCATACCCTTCCCAAATGGATTAGCTTGCCCCCCTGCCCTCTTGCAACACAAGTATTCTAGACAATATCAAGCCGGGTATGCCCCTTTACCATACCCATTTGGGAATGTCTGTGACCCAGCTGACGCATCCCCACCATAGCTAATTTTCATATACTGCAACTCAGGACATGGGTGCAGCACCCCAACAACCATCCAACTACACACCCTATAACATGGTGACCCAGCTCACAAACTTCCAGCCTCTCACACCCACTTCTCGTCCTTATGAGACAATTCCCTAAGACCAAGTATAGTCACATCCTCTCGACACCCCTATAAGCCCTCCACCAACACACCCCGACTCTAGTGGCCTTACGGTCATTTCGACGTGATTTTTGGTTGTCCATCCCCAAGAACCATCCTTCCATAGACCTATTAACCCAAAAAACTTCCCCAGTTCTTCCCATTCTGGCATAGCCAGCCCCAGAACCATGCGAATTCCCAACTTCCCGGCAACACCTCCTCATAGCAATAATCCCACAAACCTCTCGGCTCAGGTCTTGGGTATCTCTGGCCAGAAGTTGCCTAACCATAAGATAGCAAGCTCCAGCATTAAGAAAAATATCAACACTATCCCAACACCGAAATCTCTGGACTTTGACCCATATGCAACACCATTCCCTAGGGTTATCCCCCCTGCCCCATAGCGAAATTAACCCTCCAAGACATATTTCATTAAATTTGGAATTATATAGTGGATCTAGAATTTCAAGATAACTAAAAAACTCAATTCTAATGTTGCCCCTATAGTAAAAATTTTCCAAATTTAATGAAATATGTGTTCTCTGCGAGACAGGAAGATCTCATAGCAGATTGAAACTAGCAGGTTTCTCTTGCAATTCAAGTTCTTCTTACAGGCTACCACCACCAAACCATTCCCCCATCCCCAATTACCCCTGCGCAATAGCCAGGTGCCCCCATGCAAAACCCACAAACCAAACCAAAGACAAGGGAGCATGATGGAGGGGAGGCGAAAACAATTAACATACCCAATTTCCTGCGTTTGGAGCTAATGGACCCTTCTTCATGCCTGGAGACGTTGCACCAACCTAATTCCAAAGTCACCTTGCCTCACTCACTGAATCTCACTCACCCAGTCATAGAAACCACCCAATTTCTCATAACTGCAAGTGCTACTACCCGGCCAACTTCCCTTCGTAACTTTGCTACCTTTCTCTGTGGTGGTAATGTTATGCATGCATAAGGCCACCACACCCATCGCCTCGAGCGTGTGGGAAGCAGTAGTGTTGTACCTCGGCGTACTATCCATTAACCATGTCTTGATGGGGTTGTCCTCTGAATCGCACCCCAATCAAGGGTTATTTATTTAAATTTAAAAAAATTGATATATTTTATTATTATTTATTTTATTTTTAAAATTTATTCATTTCTTTAAATTTCAATAAAAATGTCAAAGCATTATAAAATTTAAATTATTGTGATTATACAATATGTAATTTCATTACATTTAAATAATATAAAATCTAAAATTTGAAATTTAATTACTTTTGATAAATATAAATACAATGTGGAGAGATATTATCCAAATGTCATAATATATGTATTTGATTTGTTTTATTTTATTTTGCTTTATATTGTTTTTATATTTTAATATATATATATATATATAATATATATATTATATATATATCTCAAGGTTCTATTTATTCATCAAAAGTTGAGTATATATATAAAAAAAAAAAAAGTACTCTCACCCTCACTAGGTTTGTTGTCTAAATCTAGCATATGGCAAATAAATAGTAGAAAAACTAAAGGAATAGTCCACAGCTTGACAAGTCAGATATACCAAAAGACAAACATAACTAGAAGAACACCTGTGACCATGCTCAATTGTCATAAGTAATAGACGCAGGGTTGTCAGATCCAATCCTTGGAGGGGTGGGGGGAACAATAAGTACACTGTAAATGCTGCTCGAAGTGATTCATCCACGTTTCCATCTTTTTCACCTTTTTAGATAACATATTTTAACCCCGCC
The DNA here is from genome assembly GCA_000404065.3 of Pinus taeda. Lineage (NCBI taxonomy): Eukaryota > Viridiplantae > Streptophyta > Pinopsida > Pinales > Pinaceae > Pinus > Pinus taeda. Next base: position 27,080 of record APFE030830370.1, on the reverse strand, counting down.
AAACCACCACAATCCTTTCTCTGATATGGCATTAAAAGCAATGCAATTGGTTGAGCATGGCAATAACAACTTCATGTTCTTCCTTATTGGCCTTATCATAAGCTTCAAGATGATCCAGAACAGACTGGAACAGGTCATTATAGGACTCGGAGCATCATTTCCATCTAGCAACCCCAACACACACTCACCAACGATTCTAACCCAAATTATTGTGATTATACAATATGTCATTTCATTACATTTTAAAATAAGATAAATATAAATATAATTTGAAATTTAATTATTTTAATAAAATAATAAATATAAATGTGGATAGATATTATCCAAATGCATAAAATATCTTCATGTTGAATTGTTTTTGTTTTTTAATTGCTTTTATATTTTTTTTATTTTAAATATAGATATTTTTTTCAATATTTTTTTTGTAAATCAAGGTTCTATTCATTCATCAAAAATTGAGTACATAGATATCAAAAATCAAATAGTCTCACCCCGACAAAGTTTGTTGACTAAAGCTAGTAACATATGGCAAATAAATAGTAGTAAAACTAAAGGAACAATCCACAGCGTGACAGGCCAAATACACCAAAAGATAAACAGAACTAGAAGAACACTTGTTACCATGCTCAATCGTCGGAAGTAATAGATGTAGGGTTTTGAGACCCAATCCCTAGAGGGGCAGGAGGATGACAAGTACACTGTACATGCTCCTCTAAGTGAGCCATCCATGGTTCCATCTTTTCCACCTTTTCAAATAGCATATTTTAACCCCACTAAAACACCACAATCCTTTCTCTAACATGGCATTGAAAGTAATGCAATTGGTTGAGCATGGCAATAAAAATTCCACGTTCTTCCTTCTTGGCCTTATCATAAGCTTCCAAGTGATCCAAAACAGACTGAAATAGGTCACTATGGGCCTCAGATCACCGTTGTCAACTAGCAGCCCTAACACACCCTGACCAACAATTTTGACCCTGCCCACCTGCTCCAACCCCATGCGTCACACTACCCTTCTTTCCATTCCCCTCTACACAACCACCCCGAGATGCTCTCACACCATCTATGACACCACGAGCCCCTGGCACTGCCCAAATCATATGCCTAGAAGTTTTACCATCACGTGGAGAATGCTCAGACACCCACCTTGCCAACGCCACCTTCGACACATTACAACTCCTGCCCTAGCTAGATAAAGCTCCTCTTTGCTAGGGTTGGGAATGGGAATTATACAGTGTAGGACGCATAGTGAGGGCCTAGGGACACACCTTTAAAACTAAAACAACACCAAACAAAAATACCTCCCAATGCACCGTGAACCATAGTGGAGTAGCAGGCAACCCCAAGCTTTCGATTAGAATCCTACCGCTTGGAATTGTCGACCTTCTTTCACTAGTTGGAGAGATACCAGTGAAACCACATATATGAAACACACAATCTAGGCTACAACCTTTCCACCTTGTGAGGCCCCCTCCTAGGGTCCTAAAAAAAACTAAATTTCTCAATTTTTTAAATACAATAAAATGGGAAATAACTTATTTCTATCTAAACATTCATTTGATGATGATATACCATTCATTTTTTTTATCATAAATTAATTAACTATGAATTTCATTGCAACCATTTACATAAGTAACCAATAAACAGAGGAATACATCTTTCAATAGCTTAGTTGAGATGCTCCTGAGCTCCTGACTTTGTTGGGATGCTCCTCTTGACTACCCAACTGGATTTACCTCCCAGCCAACTAGGAAGTAGTTCCTAGCCCAGGGAACCTCCACAAGTTCCTTATCTCTCCAAGCCCAAGTCCAACCAGATGTAGTGTCTCCAAGTTAAATAAACGCTCTCCTTCTTCCCCTTCTCTTTTCTCCACTTTCCTCCCAAAACAAAATCCTTCAATACCACAACCAAAACCAAAACCAAAATCAAGACCCAAGGATCCCCCCCTCCTCTCTTCTCTTTCTCTTCTCCACCTCAACCACCTATCATTAATGTCATAACTACCCCCTCATCCTTTCAATTGACTTTTCTTACCATATCTTCTCCCAAGTAAATTTGAGAGGAAATTTTGGGGATAAGATATGGATATTTAGTTTGGTAATTAATTGGGGAGGACCATATCTTCTCCCAAGTAAATTTGAGAGGACATTTTGGGGATAAGATATGGATATATAATTTCGTAATTAAGTGAAGAGGACCATATCTTATCCCAAGTAAATTTGAGATGACATTTTGGGGATAAGATATGGATATATAATTTCGTTATTGAAGAGGACCATATCTTCTCCCAAGTAAATTTGAGAGGACATTTTGGGAATTGAATAATAACAATAATAAAATTTATATCAATAATAAATTTACAGTTTCACCAATACATGTATGTACCAATATTTCTTGATAATTATAAGTCAATATTTTCATGTAGTTTAAACACTAATAAAATTTGCATGATAAGATTAAGTAGGGCATTACACACCTCTTCTACCTGAAAAAGCGTTTAGGAGCAATATCACAAAGAGAAATAATTAACACCAAGGCACAAACACACAAAGAACAAACCCAATCTGATAGTCAGTCGTCGTAGGCACTTTCGGACAGTTATTCCACCACCAAACCCAATTTCAGCTCATCCAACCATAGGTATTAGGAATCCACAAAGAAACCACAGAGATAGGCAAATCTAAAATATACTCGAATGATAGGAGACTCAGATTCCCTCTCAATATCATATAACATCAAGAAAGAGAGATAACTATCAACACAAAAGAGGGCTCTAAATCCAACCTAATTAACATGCATAATTCACTCAAACCTCTAAAAAGAGCGAGAATCCATGCAAAGGGAGGGGAACTTAGCGTTTTTCTAACGTGGATGTGAAGGATGGAATGCCTACAGCAAAATCCCCATCATTCCTAGACTAGCTAAAGGCCATAGAAACCTGTCAGACTACCAGAGTTCAGACGACAAACCGCTAACCACCAAACTAACACTGCATAATGGAAATCCTAAAACTCAACCTGTGCCATAAAACTATTGCCCTCTCCCACTCGCAATCTCGAAGAAACAAAATGAAACATTGCACGCAGCCTCGATAACTTCCCCATACAACAAACGTAATGGGAGGAAAGGGTGATTGTCCTTCTTACCATCCACCAGATATTCTCCTTCATGGCACTCGTGTCTGACTTACCTCGGTGTTCATCACCCCCATCAGGGATTTCAATATAATATTACTTAATTACCTAAGATAACATTTAGTCCATATTTCATAATTTATTTTAAAATCAATTTATATTTTTTAATGTAAATATTTTGTGTTTTTTAATCTAACATAATCTAACATAAATTAACAACATCTTCCTCTATTAAATTGTAAATGCACCTATCAATATATATATATATATATATATATTTAACTGAATATGGCCATTTTGGGTCTCAGGATGGAATGGAAAGGTATAAATATAGGGAAAGCCTAGAAAAAATGGTGGAATGATATGAGAGATGAAAAACTAAGAAATTTCCCACCATTAATAAACTAGGGAATATTGCTACAAGAAACAAAGGAATATTCAGAGACACGCCTTCGACTACTTCTCTCATAGCTACCGAAATTGCACCGATATACTCATTACTCCCAACCTCCCTGTCGACCTAGGATCCGCGGGTTATTATAGAAGAACAAATCAACCCACATATTATGTGCTCATACTTTGATGGAGCATCTGATGCTCAAAATAGATGCGGGAGTGGTCTAATTATTTACCTCAACAACCAAAGACACTTAAAATAAAACATTGGCCCTGGATAGGGAACAAACAACTATGCAGAGCTTTTATCTTTGAAATTATTATTCTGTTGGGAAAGGGAACTTGGTCTAAATTCATTGCAAGATTTTGGATATTCCTTGAATTTCATAAGGTTTAATACGTCAAAATCATACTTTGATCCCAATCACTGAAGAAATTATTTCCATCAAACATTATTTTGATTTTATTTATGTTTGCCACATATACGAGGAATGAAATTCAGAGGCAAATCGCTTATCTAAAGAGGGTGCTCAACAGATTATGGGCAGTTGGCACGTCCAAGAGTCCATAGATGGGATGGCAAATGAATATGATCATCCACCTTTCATCACTTGACAAGTTTTTCTTTACTTGATGTAGTCTTTGTTTTGGTTTTTTCTACAACTAGGACCTATTTTTTGTTTTTGTTTCAATGCACTCTATACTATTTTATAGATAATTTGTCTTGTGGCCGAATTATTTTTGTTGGCCCAATGATACTTATGTATGGCCGAATTATTTTTCTTGGTTCAATGATACTTATGTATATTTATTACTTCTTTTGTGGGTTGTTTTCTCTTTGTTAAGAGGCCCGAGTTTTATTCTCCACCTGTTATTTGTGTACTTTGTCATAAAGTATTATATTTCTTGGAGAGACAAAATTCTTATTTCTCAGTTAAGGATTAATTCTCATCAACTACATTGTGAATGAGGGCACCAGAAAAAGCCAAAAGAAGTGTGAGAGGAAAGCGTATGCATTTTTTGTTCTTACGGAAAAGTGGAAACATAAAAACATTTCGTTTTAGAATGTCAGGCCTTCAAAGACGACAGAGAAAGTTATGCAGATATTGTGGCAGCTAGCTCTTAGGATAATCTATTTAGCGAGGGGTTTGTCGAGAATTTTGGAGCATTTGTTGTGATACTTCACACGAAAAGCCATGAATACATCAACCAGATAAAGAAGCTTAATAAAAAGTTTCATTTTCCTCGCCCGAAAAAAATAAAAAAATAAAAAAATTATATACTATCTATTATCTATTATATATATATATATATATATATATATATATTATATATATATATATATATATATATATAGATGCATTAAACCAAAAGGAAAATATAAATAAATAGAAAGTATAAGAAAAATAGTGTAAGAATAAGAATAAAGGAAAATTATTGGTTTCTTAGTTACTTAAATTGTTATTGATTTCTTAGTTACATAAATAGTTAATTTCAACATTGGGAGTGTATATTTTCACATAGTTTCTTTCATATTCAACATTCAGAGCCTATATTTTCACATAGTTTCATTAAAAAAAAATTTCAATTTCAACATTATTTTTTTTTTAAATTAATTTGGGGTAAATTTGTGTTTTTATTATTAGTTAAAATGTGTTTTTGAATATATATTCAACACACTCAACAACTCTAAATAGTGAACTTATATAAATTACACAACTCAAATTTATAATTCTAATACGTCCTTATCACAAATAACCAAAACTTAAAATAATTTAAAATAACCTAAACTTAAAGTAACTACAAATTGTCTGGCCAAAATGAAAATAAGCAAAAATAACAACTCTAAATACTAAAACTATATCCACTACACTACTCAAACTTCTAATTCTAAGAAGTCCTTACCAAAAATAACCAAAACTTTCAATTTTGTTGGGACGACAAAACATTCCCTGAATACAATCTTTTTTTTCAAAAAAATCTAACAGTGGGAATGGTTGAATCATGTTTTGGATAGTAAAAATCGATTTTACACTATCAAAAACTCATGGAACACCCACAATCTTGAAGCTTGACAGTTATATCTTAAGTTTTCAAAACTTTTTGCAGGATTTTATTAAAATCTTGCAGAAATTTCCATTATTTTCAAGGCAAAAATAAAAAATATGACAAGTGCATGAGCAAAAAAAATAAAATCTCATAAACTATTTTTAATTTTGCAAATATTAAAATATCATTTCATTTCATTTTCATTTTTATTCTAAACAAAAAATATCACATCATTTCATTTTTATTCTGAACAATAAAATATCATATCATATCATTTCATTTCATTGATACCGGGTTAGAATTTGGGAACTTAAAATAACTATCCACTGCGTGTCCAAAAAAAGGCCGATGTTGTGGCTTTTAGGGATAAGGCCCATGTTGTGGCCTTTAGGGATAAGGCCCATGTTGTGGCCTTTACGGTTGGAATTTCAAAAAAGACTCGCCCATCAAATATGACGTTTTTCAAAGTGTCCACCCTATTTTCATAGTTTCAAGGTAGATTTTTTATTTTTTTTTTGTAATTTTTTACCCTGTATTCGAAAGGCAAATCATCCATGACAGACAATTTGCTCATCAAATTCCAGCCCTAGTGGCCTTGCTCTTGCCACCATCTAGGGACATGTACACACTTCTTATGCACGTGGGTCTTTTAATAGCCATGTGATGTCATGAATCATAGTTTCAAGGTAGATTTTTTATTTTTTTTTTGTAATTTTTTACCCTGTATTCGAAAGGCAAATCATCCATGACAGACAATTTGCTCATCAAATTCCAGCCCTAGTGGCCTTGCTCTTGCCACCATCTAGGGACATGTACACACTTCTTATGCACGTGGGTCTTTTAATAGCCATGTGATGTCATGAATCATACGTTAGGGCCATGCTTTCAGTACCAATTTGAAATGAAATGTTGGTTAACATATTTATAAAAAAAAAAAAAAAACGTTTATGGAGGCGGAGGAATTGTCTGGACGGCTAGATGGCTAAAAGTGGCATCGGCAAAAAAATTTCAAAAAATCTTGTAGATGTAGTGTTTGAATCATGTTTTTGATAATGGAAATAGATTCAAAACTGTCAAAAACATCTAGAACACCTAATATTATAAATTTTAAGAATTTTTATTTAAATTTACCAAAATTCATGTGGTCAAAATTTCCATAACTTTCAAAGCAAACAAACATAATTATTACACCACCCTCAAAAAATCAAATGTCTCCGGACTACGGAAGCACATGGCTTTCCCCGTTTGGCGGCGCAAATAGCTGGTTAGAATCCGGCAACTTAAAATGACTATCGACTGCGTGGCCAAAATGAAACTGTAATGCCGACGTTGTGGCCCGCGGCCTTGCTCTTGCCACCATCTGGGCAGATGTACACACTTCTGACGCACGTGGGTTTTTAATAGCGACATGACGTCAGGAATCGTACGTTAGGGCCATGCTTTCGGTGCCGGTTTGAAATGAATTGTCGGGTGCCATAACTATATTAAAAAAGCAATGTGTCCGGAGTACGGAAGCACATGGCTTCCCCGTTTGGCGGCGAGAAAGAGGGGCGCGCACGAGTGCTACTGTTCATCTCATCTCGGCGAATGATTTCCTTCGCAGATTATTTCCACGGAAACCTTGCCGGCCAGATCCTGCCCTTTCTAATTTCTCTGCGGGTGGGAGCCATGTCGCCGGCCCCGGGGCCGGCGCCAAAGTCCGTGGGATGGTGATGGAGTAAATCCTACGACGGGAAACCAGACGATTTGTTTCACAAGTTTCACCGGAGCGTCGTTTGGGGAAAGGGAGATGCAACCAACCAACAGTAATATCTGCAGGTTTATGTGATGCTGCCTTCTTTCCTTATTCATAATCGTCTCTGGTTTTTTATCTTGTCTCTTTCTCAGATGGTTGCTTGCCTGCCGGTGTTATCAGTCCCTCTTTCTCCACGCTGCAAGTACTCTAGTAATTGATTTACTTGTTTTTTTTTTCTCAGAATGTGCAGTTTTTGTGTTCAGTCTATATTTGGTTGGGTTGACCACACTTATAAACTTTGAGATATTATTTACCTTCTTCTATAGTTTAGTTTTATATGATTAAATTTAAAAATTGCATTTTTCCTTTTCCTTTTTGAGTTTGAACTAAATAACATAACAATTATCAATTATCAATTAACTTTCACATAAATTAAGAATCACATCATTATTAATCTTATAAATTATTTGTGTTTATAAGGTATTTTGTAAGTAAAAATTTAGTTATGTTAAGAGATATCGTCTAGATGAAGTTCAATTTTATGTTATATATTCAAAATTCTATGTAGGAAAATCTAGTCATGCTAAGGGTTAATATATAGCTCAATCTAGGTGCGATAGCAAATAATTTTGACTACTTAGATACCACTGAATTGTAGCTACTTAAGCCATAAATTAATCAATGCTAAACAGATAAAGACTCACAACCAAAAAAATAAAAATTATTTGTAATATTAAAAAATTCATAAATACATAAATATTAATTATTTTAACATTTTTCATATTATAAAATTATAAGCTACAAAAACAAAGGCTGAAATGATACATTCCTTCATGTCGTTGAGTTTGTCACATGTTTATGTTATGGTGGCTATGTCCTAGTTTGGTTGTTCATATGGTGGCCATGTGTAGAATTTGGTGGTTGTTTGCATACAACAATATTGGTTTTATAATGGCATGCTTTTGTTACCATATTCATTTATTTTAAGGAAATGATAGGTATGGTCTGAGAATTTAATTACAACAAATCAATATGAAAAAATAAATCAATATGAAAAAAAACCCCACTTTATCATAGGTAATACTTTTTACAAAATCTCATTTAACAATATTTATATTAATCTAGTTTGAAACTTAATTGTTGGAATGAGAAAAAAAATTCATAATTATCTATTTGGAAATTCATTATTTCATTTTTATGCTACTTTGGAGGTAATTCATAATATTGATTTTCTATTTGGAGGAAATTCATAATATTGATTTTCTATTCTATAATTTGAATCTTTTATTATATAGAATTTAACACTTTATTTATATTTTAATTTAGTAAGATTAATTACATAACCATATTCATTAATATGCCTTATAACACATTAATCTATAAGGTGTAAACCAATTGGTTTGTGTGAGCTTTAGTCCACACCTTGCACATTATTATAATCATCTTATTTTTAGGAATGAGCACTTCTTTAGCAACTCTTTAAAAGTAAGGTCATTTACAAAATGGCACTCTAAATATTTTGGTATGTTAATTTAGCCTAATGCCTAATTTTCACGTGAGACAAGAAAAAATTGATAATTACTTATTTGAAAATTTCTTACTTTATTTCTATGCTACCTCACAAGGAAATCCATAACCTTCGTTTTTTATTATATAATTTGAACCAACATTTCTTGCTATATGACAATCCAACAGCTCATTTACCTTTCAATTCAATGGGATTATTCACATGAACACCCCATCAATGAATCAGAGGACACTAATTAGACTACACAATGAAACCAAATAAGATTATTTCTTGTTATAATTCTTGCTATATAATCATTCTCCTTTTAGGAAGAAATATCTTCTCTATTTGTGCTCGTTATAAATGCAGAAGGGGTAATTCGATCACTTCATCATTCTTTGTTAGGCATGATATTGGCCTTGGCCCTAACTCTCTCCAATATTTCTAAACTCATTTCATGTGGAAATCAATCTTCAATTGCTTAAGGGAGTTGTGATCCTATACAAATTGCACTTCTTAGATGGCTAAGACTTAAAAGAGGTCGGTTCTAGCATTAAAAAACTAACAAGCAAGCAATTTTCAATTCTACTTATAAACAAGTTCTATATTTTAGTTCAGAAATGATATTGATAAACAATATTATAACAACTTATCAATTTTAGAAGAATGATTATTAATTTTAATATTCATTAAAAGTATTGTAATGCTAAGATAATTTGCACTTGTTAAAATCTAAAAAGCTCGAAATTTTGAATTTGATCATATTTTTCTCCCATTCCTTTCACTATATCATAAACACTTGTTGGGGTGGAAGGATCCCTTCATTATGAGGAGGGAGGTATTAATTATCAAAGTGCACCTATCCTACCAGAGCTATTTAACTAAACTTGCACTACTAGACATATATTTACACTAGGTGCTTCATCTTTTTGTTGTTGTCAACTAATAATTGCATAAATAGAAAAAGAAGAAAATTATCATTATGAAAGTTGTTGCAGTTTAATTTCCTAAACTTTTTTTTATCACTTGGCATTGGGTTTAAAATTCTCAATACTTGGAATACGATGTTGTTTTGTGGCATTGTTTAGCCATTGTAAAATATCAATGTTCCATCAATGAACTAGAAGCAACAAACATTCATGATAAACTATCTATTTAAAAAATGCATGCAAATCATTTAATTTTTATTTCAAATATCATCTATTATATTTTATTTTCACATATATGCTAATGAGGACAACACTATAAAAGCTCAAGCACCTCTTAGTAGTGATATTACAATGCCTTTCCATATAATCTCATCAACTCTTAGTAGTGATATTACAATGCCTTTCCATATAATCTCATCAACATGTAGTGGGCATGTTGCTTTGTCTCCATTTGATCTGACTGAAAAAATGCATTTTGAGCCATATCATATGCAAAAATAGTCAAACAACACAAATTACAGGTATGTAGATAAACCCCTTAATATTAATGGTTTAGTCATTCCTCCCAACCCCAAAAGAATATCTCTAATTAATTTTGGTGTTTAATACTTATTTATTCTCTATATCACTAATTAATTTTGGTGTGTAATGCTTATTTATTCTCCATACTTAATTCTCTTCCATATTTATTTCCCAAAACCCATGGCTAAATGTTTATTCTTTATCCTCTTCCATATTTATTTCCCAAAACATATGCCTAAATGGTTGAAGAGCAACGTTTATCCCTCAGTGAAAAAATAATTTATCTATATCACTAATTCATTCTAATATCACTGAAACGAACAAACTTGATCTTCAACTACCTCTTCAACTTGGTTAACAAGGTCACAACTTGGTTAACTAGGTAACCCATATGTACACGTCATGATTAACCTACATTCGCTTGTAAATTATAAGTATTGATAAGTGAATTGTTGGAATACTCAAACTTCTACATTTCCCAGTAGCAATGGTTTCTACTTATAAAGTCGAAGGAAAAGATGCGTTGCTTTGTAATTATTGTTTTAAAAAATTATATAAATATGTTTAGAAATTGGACGAATGGGTGTTATTTACTTTTAAAAAGTTTATATGCTAATATTGATGAAAGCTATTTAATTGTGAAGTATTAAATGACATTGTGATATACATATGAATGATAAATGAGAATGGAAACCTATTAATATTGTTTTAATATTTATCTAAATAAATAATATAAATTATTATTATTATTATTATTTAAATAATTTGATTTTTCCATAATAAATGGTTTGAAATACAAGTTTTTATAAATGTATTTTTTAATTTAATATATAATTTGAATGGGTTTAATAGTTAAGAGTATGTGTTTTCTCCTAAAATGTCATAGGTTCAAATCCAAGGGGGTAGAGTATGTATATTAAATTGGTGTGTAAGATCCTCTTGTTGTGGGATAAGATCATTTACACATGCTCTACCATTCTTTCAATTTGAAATTGAGACTTCTAAAAAGAAAGCACATGTTATTAACCATTAACCATTAGGCCCATTAAAATAGGGTAACCGAATTTCATACGTTAAAAGAAAAATAGAAATAAGTAGTTATAACTATAAATCGTGTTTTAAAAACTGCATATTAAAATTTTATAAACTTTAATGAATTGAAATAAAATGGTAATTTAACATCCCACGAGGCTTTATATCAACAATGATGCACTATTAAGGCACTCTTTGCCAACAGATAACCAATTCAAATCTCATGTGGGTGTTACCCTGCAAAAATAGGGCATTTTAACAAAAATCTACAAGAAATGCTTCCAACATATGTATTCTAGAGACTAATCGTCTAATGGTGTCCCTTTGGCGAAGTGGAAGTTAATTGTGATTCCCCAAATCCTTGTAGATGGGGCTTAAAAATTATCTACTTATTCAATTAGGCACTCACCGAAAAATCCTTTAGGGGTTACTCATAACTCTTCTCTATGGGGTAGAGAAACAAGATCGAAGTATCTATGTAGATAGATGGAGGATAGGTACAAGAACCCAAGGAAATTTTTCAAAAAAATATGCATTGGAAGGTATGAATGAGGGATATCCCTCTTGTTGGAAATTAGAAAATGTAGAAAGTAGGCAATGGTGAGAAAATTAGAATTGGAGAAGATCCATGGCCCATTTATGTGAATTATTTTTGTCTTCCATGAAATTTGATCTCAGTTATCCACTGAGCTAGTTTTTTTTTGTTTATTGATGCAAAATACCAATCCCTTAAGTAATGGAGATGTAGAGGATGGAAATCAAGTATAGATATTGGCCTAAATGATAGGATGATGTTGAATGGCATAATTTTGTTAACAATCTATGTTCTAGTTTCGTTAAGTTGTTGGAGAAGGTTGAAGACTCTCTATGTTAGTCAAAGAATCCAACGTCGAATGAATCCATAAATGGAAGTGGAATTATGTGTAGAAGCATCATAAACCTCTAGCGTGTAAATTAATTCTTTGGTTTTCTCTATCTAATAAATTGCTAATCTAGGACAATGGACTCAAAAGGGGCTAATTAGGTCCAAATAGGTGCTCCCTCTATAAATTGAATATGTATCAGAGATATTCATTGTTTTCCTTATGTAGTTTAGGTATGGTCATTGGAGGCTCGTGTATTCAATCCTTCTTATCCATGGAATAGCTCAAGCCTATAAGAATGTGTACTTCTTTGTTCATAGATCCTTTTGTTAAGGAATTTGGGGCATTCCCTAGTATTTGGTGTCATTGTATATGGTGGGTCCATGATTCATACATCTTGCAAGAAAAATTAATTCCAATAGAAGTGAAAACTTTTCTCATTGAGAAACATTTTAGGGAATATAGGGCACAGCCAATGCAAAAAAAAAGAGGATAGTTCCAATTATGCCTTAGCTTTTTCCTGATATTCCATGTGGTTGTTCTAATTATACCTCAACTTTTTCCTAATATTATGTGGGTCCTTTTTATAGATCCAATCAAGGACTGCCTCCCATAGGTGGAGAAATTGTAATACTATATTAATTAGGAACACTAGTTTTCATTCGCTACAACCTTATCAGCGATACTAACTCAAAATTGAAATTCATAACATTAAGATATTTTCTATTTCTCTTGTAAGCAAGGGATCTCCAAAATTCATGCTATGGGAAATTCAAAATCAGTGATAGATTGGCCTTGTAAAAAGTTTATGGTGCAAAATGTGTTCCTTGCTCCCCTTCTATAGGAGATACAAAACACTATTATGTATTTCGAGTGGGTATATTTCAAGAACATATACAAGGAATTACCAAGGCACTAATGAATTATCCAAAGAAGCTCTAGAAGTGCAAGCAAGATCTTTTGATTTCTATGAGTTTTGGGATGAATAGTAGATAAAGGCCATGGAGTTACACTTTTAAATTTTTCTTTATGGTTCTATGTTGAACATTCTTATCTATTCTTATTGTAAATTTTATGTGGGAGTCCAAAATGTTTGCATTCAATAATTCTAGTCCTTTTGGCAAAGTTTTTGTATGCTTTTGGAAAATAAGGATGGGAATTTTTATAAATTGTGTATAGTAGGATACAAGTAGTATAAAGTTATTAGTATTATATCTCTCTTGAGGATTAGTTTTTAGGATTAGTACAAATGGACAAAGACATATATCCATGTCTCAGATGAATATAAAGTTTTTTTTTCTCTCGTAAAAAAAACATCAACATTTTGAAATAAAAAATTAAGTAAAATTTATCACATTGCAAAAAGGTATACTATAAACAAATATTATCCTTTTAATTAATACATTGATAAATATATATTAAAATAAATATATGATTCATATTCATTTTAGTATCTCACTAAACCAACTTGAATACATAGTGGTTTAAATGAAAGCTATATTATGCATGCAAATCAATAATATATTTTTAACTAAATCATAATTAGTGGGCCTCAAATATTCTGAGATTATCATAAAAGCTCTGAAAAATAAAAACACAAACCTCCATTCATACATGGAATGATAATTTGTTGGAATCTAGCAAGAAATCTAAAACTTTGAAGAGGTAGCAAGAAATTAAAACTTTGAAGAGGTAAAATTCCACATATTTAGATAATTTAATGAATATACTAATACTTTGGCTAAAGAGACATCCTTACCCAAAAAGGAGTTATCATTACATCTCTAATGAACCATGATATTCCAATTGATTTGTTTTATACATCTAAAAAACAATTAGGTGTTATTTTCAATAATCCACCACCCATTTGAATCATTACGTTATCTCATTATAGGCTTGATGTATGTCGCATCACACCATAATCATCTTCCATGTCTAGAGGTGGCGGATATTATACTATGATGGATTGGTCCCCTCCATTTAGTCCTCTCAAATGATTTATGATGATTCCTAGTGGGATAATTTCCTCGTCTTATGTGCTTAGTGACATACCATGGTGTATTTATAAGGTTTTCCTCACCAGCTTCACCATGTTTCCTTTGGTGCTACCCATTTGGTGTTATTTGCCTCACTTGCGAATTAATTTGGGTTTAATTGGTTTCTATCCAACATTTTGTCTTTTATTTCATTGACCTCTAAATCCCCCTTTACGTCATTGCTTATTTCTTTTGGAAATTTCTATTTATTTTTCATTTGCTCTGTTTGACTAGGTTTGACATTTTCCAAGTCAATTCCCATTTATTTGTGATTGAGTGAAGAGTTATCAAGACCCCTACCCTCTCTATTTTTTCTTTTATCACTAGGTTCCTCGACATTCTCAATGTTGTGCATATCCCCTTTTCTCTCCAATTCTAAAAATTATGTAGGGTTATCTCTTCTTAAAGCTGAAGTAAACAGGTAGAGGGATATAATGGAATAAATTAGGTGTGATATCCTTGGCTTAATGATGTGTTTGTAATTTAATGCGAATAAGTTTATTCTTGGTTAACTATGCTACATCAAAAAATAAATGAACATTTTTAATGTCAGTAATTTATTAGTGATGATACCTGGTTGTAAAGTTGTAATTATGTTTTATTTTGTAAATAAAGATAAATACGGGAAATTAACGACTAAGTACAAATGGCTAAAAAGAGAAAAATGTTGCAATTAACTAAAGAAATTTTATTATTATCCAGATCAATAAGTCTTATGCATATAATATAAGTGATTAGATTTAATTAAGGAATTATGATATTGGCCAATTAATTGTATCCTACAGTACATGAAGTTGTCCTCAGGCGTGGGAAACAAAACTTCATTAATGAGAAAATAACTACCTGGTACCCGTTGAGGAGGTCAAGGCAATTATTGACCACCAAAAGAGTGGTAGATGGATAATATATGTGGTTTGTATTTGCATGAATTGTCTCATTATTCTGAGAATAGAATTGGAGAGACTGAAGAGAAGAAAGAATTAATAGACATAAGAAGAATTGCAGGCCTAGTTGCTCAAGGGTACAAGAAATTTGTTATGTCAAGGTTGGGAGGATCCAAGTACTTGACTCTTAATTTCCAAAGAAAATCGATCAAGTCAATGTCTTTAACTCTAATATTCTTTTATTGTTAAAGAAAGGAATCATTTTTGTTTCATGAACATTCTTGAATTTCTTCTCAGAAAAGACGAAAGAAATATGATTATGAACTTGTTAAACATGAGGAAATATTATTTTTGTATTTTACATATGTTGTACAAAAATTAAACTCGACAACAAGTAGGATTAAGTATATCTAAAACAAACTATTTTAACTTCAAAGAAAATGGTGGAATCAGTAGACTAGAGCACAGACTATAGGTCGCCATTTCTATTTCGATGCAATTGATAATTTGTTGTTGGGGTATTGGTAAAACTAAATATTACTTGACTTATAGATATTAATAAGAAGTTATATGTATATCATAGATTATAAAAGAGCTCAACATATGTCGATATATATAATTATTTATGTAAATATAACATTATACATATACATGAGTAAACACTTATTATATATATATATATATATATATATATAGATATATAGATATAGATATAGATATAGATATAGATATAAGATATAGATATAGAATATGAAAGTCTATTCAATGTGTAAAATTCTAGAGAGTTACAGTAATGGGAAACTAAAACGGAATAAATACAAATAGAGGATATTTGCTCTGGAATAAGAGAAGTAAGGAATTTAAATTGTAGGATGTATATGTATTATTGTAGCACCTATTTGGAATAAAAATATAAAGCATTTGAACAGAGAGATACATCATTAGAAAAAAACAAGACCTAAAGTAAATTTAGAAAAGTCTTACTGTGATGTCTATTCAAACTAGTAAGATACAATACACATCAAATATGTATATAGAAAATGTTTCGATAAGTTACAGAATCATCATACATAAACCATATGAAAGAGCATAAATAAACTCGCAAAGGTAACTTATACCAAAATAAATAGAAATTAGAAATTATGTCGAAACTTATATAAAATAGTATAAAATACCAAATAAGCTTAAAGCCTATAATAAAACAAAATTTCCCCAGCTCGAGGGGAACTGTGTGTCTTACCATCTATATAAATAAATTAAAGAAGACAATAACATAATTAAATAATCTAAATAGTGTCTTCATATAAAAATCTTGCCCTTACACAAGTGGAGCCGAAGGGTTTGAAGAATTCTCCAACATGGTGAAAGGAACAATTCGATTATTAATATTAAAGATTTGGAAATTCCATTTTCCAGTAACACTATGGGAACTATTCGTGTTGGAACAAACCCAATAACCAATACCTGCCATAAAACATAGCAAATGTAGAGGTTAATTGATAGTATGTAATCTATAAAATTAAAAAGGAAAGTAGTGATATAAAAACTTTGCATAAGAGAAAGGGTTAATACATCTATATGGAAATCCTGACTCCTTTAGAAACCCTTTTTATAACCAGATAGAGAATATATAGCTATTGGTTTCATATGGATTAATAATGAAATACAACGAACTCCAATTATATATTAAGGAAAATTTTAATGGAGAAATTTAAAACCCGCAATTTGGTTGTATAAAAGAAATCGGAACTAAATTGAAGCCATTGTCTAAGTATGTTGAAAATATCAATGAGCACGGTAAGAATTTTAAAGAATAGAAGGAATGGAGGAGGGTGAGGCCACCCTATTATAATGAATAGTGAAAAATCTCTAAACCCTCCTTAATAAACCAGAATGAGAATAAAAAGAGTTAGAATCTCGATATTATGGGTTCGACATTTCTCAGGAGGTTGTAGAAAATCCAAAATATCCATAAAAGGTTTTTATTTTAAAATGAAATAGTAAGGCACCTTGGTGGAACAACAGAAAAACCCTAAAGCTATGTAAGGAATGAAACCCTTTTTGGAGCCTTAACAAATATAGAAACAATTTGAAGTATAAGAATTGGTGGATCTAACAATAAACACCCAAAATGCTTACTTGTTCATTTATGGAGTGTATATAAAGGAAAAGTTTGTATTTATTCTCTAGAAACTGTGAGTAAGCAAAGGATTTTCGGTAACGGTGTTAGGAAAAACTCTGCAACCTGAAAAAATGACAATATAATGACATTGTTAGTCATAACTATGAACAATAACTTTAGCCATAGACTGAAAACACAAATGTTGTATGAGAACCATTTAAGTAGGACATACCTCTGATAAGAACATTTGACACAATGTAGGAGAAAGCCATTATCACTTGAAAAGGCATGGATTCAGTAGTTTACAAATGATACATAGTGTATGCATGTCGTTAGAAGGCGATTAGAGAACACTTGGTGGAAGACATCATTGAAAAACTGTGAGTGAAACCCTAGCCACAAAGTGGCATGCCTGGAGGAAATCACTCGAGAAGTGAATGCGGCATGGTAGAAACCCAACTAAGGTTATTAACTTCTCAGCTAAACCCTAGTATAATATTTAACATAAATATAATACAAAATGATCTGAACCATTGATTTGGGTTAGGTCAATTTAGTATACGTCACAATGAGAATAAACTCCATGCTTAGGTGTGGAATAATCTAGAAACATTACTATTAATGCAGAAGAACTTATATGATCATTTTTATAAATGAGTCCAAATAATACCACATTCAAAATAATGGAAGAAACAACACCATTCATATGACCAAGTTTTCATTAGTCCAATACATCAAGTTGTGGGAACACCTTGAAGGAAACTGTGATGTCTATAAGGTGTGAACTATTAAAATAATACGGATGTTGTAGTAGGTTAGGTATGACATGAATTTACAAATAATCATGCGTGTCAACATCATATGTATCTAAAGACATTGAATGAACTAAGGTCCATATTTGTAAACAAAGGCTTACAACGTATAATATATCAGCCAAAGTAATAAACCACATGCAACAAATAAATAAAGCCTTGCAGTAATATAACAGTTTTAAGTTTTAAGTAACTGCAAGAAAGAATGGACAAACACAAGTTGTGGTAGTAGTATATGTGTGCAAAGGTCATATAGTTGAGTATCAAAAGTTTCATGTTATATTTATATATGATGAAGTTGAAAACAAAAATCATTGGTCAAACAAACCTTTGTAAGCAAAGTTTGAGAGAGGAAACAAATTGTAAGCAAAGTTTGAGAGAGGAAACAAATTGTATGGTGGATAGGTGGAGAATAATTCCTTGGTAATGTTCTTAAGTTAATTACAATAAAAATTACAAAGATTACTATAAGAGAAATTAGGGAATTGTTTTTATATTGATTCTAGTTAGTATATGTACAAATAATTAAACATTAGAACCCATATATATGTTGAATTATAATAATAGTTACAACAAGTATGTAGATTAATTATAGAGATTGAAGATGGTGTACCTTAAAAAAAATAGGTATAAGTGAGGGTCTTTACATTAGGAAACTTAAACTCAATTAGATTCAATCTCGAGAAATTGAAATCATATTCATCCTTAACACTCTATCAGCATACCGAGTAGATATATATATTTTGAGAAAGGAGAATAATATGTTGACAAAAAAAATGGCACAAGTGGTCCTAGAATCTATAATTTCGGATCAAACACACATTGGCTACTTCATTCTCGTGGAATAGGTTTTAGTTAAGAAAGGCAAAGAAATCACATTTAGGAATAAGGTGTTCGAAAAGAACTCAAAGGAACTTATCATCTAGTAATACGAACCCAAATTTGTAATGTCTAAAGTTATTTTTTATGTTTTGCAAGGTAGAATTACTCCAAGGCTTATATGTAAGGATTTTTAGTGTTTTTAGGAATTCCATAACCTTCGTATTGTATCTCCCAGAGACAACCTTGGATTTCTTCACAAACAGTGCCTGGGAACATCTAAAATGGTGCGTCTCAAATGATTTATAAGATATTGGAGACAACACTTATGATCTATAGATACATATGTACATAGGAAATAGATTGGTTCATTAATCCAAACAAATAAAACATGGATTTTTGGTACTTCTTCATACGTTCAGATCTCATAAATAAGCATAAAAATAGCAGAGGTCGAGAGCTTTAAGGTCTTACAGCTAATAATATTTTGCAGTGTGTGTGAGAGAGGAAAATAGAGAAGAGTAATTCATCACATAGAGCATAAGGCTTCAAGACTTCTGTATTTAACACATAGAGCTTGAGACATTAAGGATTTATATGCTTATTCTAGCTACAAGCAGAAATAATGAATGAAAGGGGAGATGAGAGCTATGATTCATGTGTTGCGGATTTAAATATCTAATCTCAATATTCCTCACATGCATATACATAAACAATGTTCAAACAAATGAATTTGTGAAAAAGTTACAGGCATTTACATTAACACATAGATATTAATGAATCTGTGAAGGAAATTGAAACACATATAACAACAATAATTACATGAAATCAGGGAAGAAGTATGGACATAAAAATGAGTTAAAGAAAGGGGAACACATTTTGTAATCCTTTGAAGAGGGAATCACCACTATTTTCTTGATATTCTGAAAAAATCTGTCTTACAAAAGAGATACAGTTTGAAAATATAACATGCAATGTTTTCTCTAGAATTTCTAAACCTGAACTAAGTCTTGCTTTCCCCTATTTATGAGAGGGGAGCAAGAAGCTACATTATAGCAAAAATATATATCCCTAGACTTAGCTGTCAAGTCAACTCGTTATATCAGCCCTGAATGGCTCTGTGGCCCAAAAAGATATTACAGAGATGAATGCCTCATTGGAAGGAAGGCATGTTACAAGACAAAACTAAGTAAATAGCTAGAAAAAACAGTAAATGTAAGTCTTTGTGCCCATCCTATGATTGCATCAGCCTCAGGCTGTAATTTGTTCATGGTATGGCCTCTTGTGCTGCTCAACTACCCCTGTTGCTTCTACCTTTACTACTGAGATGCCTTGTTCCGTGAAGTGGGGGTTGGGTCAACTGAAAGTGCTTGCCTTTGTATTCCTTTGTTTTGTAGAGGGATGAGGCCCCATACTAAACCCTTAATCCTCCCGAATCTCATGTACTGCTCCATCACTGCACCATGCTCCCTTAAAGTCTCCTAGCTTCCAGCCCATCTGCCCATTAAAGCTTTGTAATGCACAACCAGTGCCTTGACATGGTGGGTGAGATCCATTCCACGGAAAAATCACAGTCACGCAAGTGCGGTCCTTTTCCTCTGAAACAGGTGAAAACATGCATTTTTTGGATTTCCCCTTCAACCCCCCTTATCGTAGCCCTTCGTGTGCCTTTCCTCATTTGACCGGGAGTTGGGACCAGGGGCTGAGCCTTCAAGCACTAAGGTCCTCAGACCCGTTTTTAGAGACCTCTTCCTTTGTTATCGAATTCTCTTGCATATCGACACTTCAACACTATTTTACCCTCCTCTATGCTTTTCCCTTGGCGTGGGCCAACAGTCCAGATGCGAGGTCCCTATAGACCCTGCCCTAATAATTTATCAAATTCAAAAGGGAAGTCTTTCATATCACAATCGCACTGTGACAATGTCTTAAGCTTCTTTTCTTTAACCACTGCGATCGTCAGTCTACGGGGTGATGTCATCACTGCCATGTGTCACCCTGTGAGTGGTGACATGTGGCACCCATAATTGTCCCCATGTCACCCCTGAAAACACTGAAACCCGATGACATGTGTCCTCTGCCATGTCATCAATTTTATTGTCACATCACTATTGATGTCAGTTACCCTATCAGCTCAAAGGGCCAATCAAAGATCGCCACGTGGGCCCCTGCAGGAGAGAGAAAAGGGCTTGCCCGGCCTAGTTTTGTAGGCATTTCCTTTGTATTTCAGAATCGACACCTCCCCAATGATTTGCATCTATATCGCAATATCGGTGCTCTGCAAGGTTTCCGAGTTTTCTATGACTAGGGGACTGTGGGGTCGCCGAGATGCGGGATGCGGGATGATCGGAATCTAGATTAGGGGTAACAATTTGCTCAAAAATCAAAGTTCTTGCAATCAATCAAAACTTGAATGACAGTGTCTGCCTTGGTGATATGATCCCAACACAACTCGTTTCACTCAAAACAGAGTTCGTATGAGAAAGTTAAAGCCTGTTGTATGTTTTGTCAAACATGCAAAATTTTGTGATTTGGATGCTAACTAGGCATCCATACAGTCCAATCAGCAAAAAGAATATTCCAGGGAATATTCCCAGAATATTTCCGCAGGTGTTCAACCAAATCGTGACATTTGTTGGCATGTAATTGGTTAATGGCGTTTTGGGTGGACCAATGAGAGGCTGATATGTGGCAAGCCCAAAGGCCGCCACATGCCCTCTCAAAGGTCATAAATTTTTTTATGGCAGACCGAGGAGTTGAACCCGCGACCTCATCTACACAAGTGCTAAGCCTTACAATTCTACCACAACCATGTCACTTAATATGTAAAGAGCGCAATTACCATTTAAAGTTTAATGTTGAAAGTTTGGAGGTAAACCATTAGCATTAATTGCTAACCATAACCTCAGCATGTGAACGCACCAAAATATAACCTCTAACAATTAGGTAACCCGCCAAGTAGCATTAACCGCTAGATAAACCGCTACCATGTGACCAGCACTTCAAACCTTAACCGCTAGCATTTTATGCTAACCGCGCAATTAATATGTTAACTGTAGTTTAGCATTAATTAAACATGCTTAATGCTAATTAAACTTTGGATTAAGTTGGCATATCTTTTGGCAGGTCCGCTAAATCCAGAACTAACTCTATATTTGGCGGAGTTAACTGGAGTTTCTCCAGATTTAGTGGAGATTTCCTAGGAGAAACTAAAGAAGCCATAACTTTGGCATGTTTTGACCAATTTTGGCTCAGAAAGAGTCATTCCTAGATTATTTCGATGCTATAAACACAATGGAATAGGTTTCAGAGGTGAAAAGACACTTATGTATGTTATTTTTCTACATTGAAGCTTAAGGAAGCCTAGGGCCACTAGGAGAGGAGGTCAAGCCTAGATCATCTGAAGTCCAACTAGAGCTTGGAAGGTCAATTTTGGGGTTTTTGGATCTTCTGAATCCAATGGAGCAGGTTGCAAAGCCATTGGAGCACTACATGTGCATGTAATCAGATAATTGACCATTAATCCAAAGAGGGCCTAGCCATTGAAGCAGGTCCAAGGAGATGTAGCCCAGGAGAGGTGAACTCCTTTATCGGATTTGTGTTGTGAGTTTGATGTATTTTAATTCTCTACATCTTACTTGTTGAATATGTGTTTTAAAAAACTAATTAATCTCATAACTTGCTCATAAAAGACACTCAATACTTGACAAATAATCCTTCACATTATGGTTAATTTGAGATGATCCTAAACACGGTTTTACTATTGATGAGGGAGCTTGCATAACATTAACAAGTTTGTCCAACATTTCATATCAAGTTGGTATAAGAGAAAGTTTAGTTCATTTTAACCCTAAGATGGTTTGCCAAGGTTAGCTAGAAAATTAGCTATTGGTTTTGTGTTTGTGCAAGGATAATTTAACTGTGTGCAAGTTTATGTGATGGGAGCTTCAACAAGTGATGTTTCTAATCCATCTTCCTTAGCAAGGCTCTTTGATAAAGATATGTTGCAAGAGCTTATCATCATGAGAGATAGGGTGAAAGATATGTATGAAGATAGGAAGGAGAACACTATACTTCAAGAGAAGTTGATGGCCATGAAGGAGGAGAAGCAAGAGCTTCTTGAAAAGATGCATGAGATGGAGATTCAACTCCATTATGCCAAGGAAACCCTAGCCAAGTATGTGCATGAAAACGAGGTATGCAATTCAAGTTTATCTTCGATTTCCTCTCAAAATGAATGTTTTGGTGCTTTTGAAAGACACAGTAGAGGAATAGTGTCCAAATTATTGATGAATATGGGCTACAAAGGTAAAGGGTTAGGCAAACATGCACAAGACATAGTTGAGCCAATTATTATTGAGGAAAGGCCTAGGTATTTGGGTCTTGGTTATGGACAACATGATGGAGAACGCTCCAAAGCCAAGGAGGCACATGAAGGTGTTCCAAGAAGGAATTTCATTACATGTTCATTACCTCAAGCTTGTGAAGTTTGTGTTCATGAGGAATGACAAAGTTTTATACCCACTTTGCAAGAAGATGCTCCTAAGCATGCAACTAGCGAAAATGGAAAAAAAGAGGATGTTGAAAGCTCCAAGGTCATTGAAACCATTGTTGGCATTCCGAAGAGAGCCACTACCGCATCAAATTCACCTCCTCAAGAAGGCGACAAAGGTGAATGTGCAAGGTATGAATCTGCCTTTAATCAAGTTTCTTTTGATTATGATAAACATGGTAAATCTTCTCATAAGATTTGGAGAAAATGTATATGTTCCTTTTGTGGTTTGAATAACCATATTGTTTTGAGGTGTTGGAAGAGAATAGCCATACACGTGAAACTTTCAAACCAAAGGAGATAGAAAGCCAAAGGTCTATTGGACAATGGAAACCATGTTAAAAGGAAGATGTAATTATTTTGCACTCATTGCCATAAGCAGGGTCATATTGTAGACAAGTGTTGGACTTTGCATCCAACAAGTCATCCATGACATTTGAAGAAGGTGGAGAGAGATTTTGGAAATAATGGAAAAGAGGATTCCATAATTGATGTGGGTCAGGATGATACACATGATGAAGTGCAGCTGAAAGAAGCACCATTGAAAAGGTTTGGAAAGAGATGGTTAGGTTTATTAGCCAATTAAGGCCTTGCATTTCTTTTGATAATTGATGAAAATTTTGCCTTCTTGATGCATTTCCTTGTTATTTGGATGCATTTCTTTTCTCTTGAAAGTATGTTGCATATTGCATGACGCAAGATGTTGGAAAAGTAGAGTTATCTTGGCTCACTTAGATGCAGCAAAGATGGAAAATTGCAACTACAACTTTGCATGCATGTTTCATTCTTGAACTTGCATGTTTACGCCAGGAAGGTGTTTAAAAGTGGAGTATGTTGACTCACTTTATTGCAGCAAATTTGGTCATTTCAACTGTTTAAGTAATCGTACATACTAATGCGATTCTTGTACTTGTGATTGTACTTGTGAGAGAGTTGAGAATTGTTATAAATGCATGAGATTTTGTGTGTGTGAATACTAAAACTTTTTATAGTTTCATTGTGCTTGAACATGCATGAGTGATTGGCTTGTGTTGGTTGATTACTTTGCTAACACGTATGTTATTAACTTGAGAATGTTGATCAAATGCACATGCATGAGTGTCAGCTTGTGTGGTCGATTGATTGTTACATTAATGTTATATCGACTTGGAGCAGTTTATTTTGTCTCCAAAGATGAAAGGGAGATGTGACGAATTGATTCATGAGAATGTGGAATTCTTGTTGTAAATCGTCAAGTTGTTGTACATGTTTTTTCTTCAGTTGAAAGTCAGTTGTTTGAAGAAGCATGTTTTGACGACTTGTGTTTAGTAAACCATCAACTAAACATTAAGATGGTTTATACACCAAGATGTAAGAATACATGGTGATGTTCACATGATGTGACATTTGTTACTTTGAAGAAGCAAAAGGAAGAGGTCGTCCAATTATATTATTGCATGAGTTTTTTTCAAGGTTAATGGTGTTTCTTGTGACAAGATGTCACTGGATTTTGGAAGGTCCACGCTTGAGCAAGAGGCTCATGATTAGCCTTCATTCTCAAATCATGACATGAGAAGCATGTTAATACTAGAGGATGATGGAATCAAGAAGCGAAAGTGGACAAAAATGCAAAAAATAAAATAAAATTTGCAACCCTTGTAAAATATCAAATGGCCTACAATGTGATTTGATTTGTTGACACCAAGAAGTGAAAGAGATGGCGAATGCTATTAGGTCCCTATACTACTAGTGTAACCCCTTACTGTTATTAGTACAACCCCCTTATTATATTGTTATTACCATGTAGTCCCCATATTGTTATTATTGTGCCCCATAGAAGCCCACTATTGTTATCATTGTGCCCTTAGATTATTATTGTTATGTCGGTTCTTATTATATTATGACCCCTTAGACTCCTATATAAAGAAAGGAGGTCTTGTCATTTGTATCATCCAAGAATTTCCCATTTGTACAACGTAAAGGAGGTTGCCCCCTCGAAGAGGCTGAATTCTAAGGCGTTCATCTATCTTTTCTATCTTTTTGTGAGCTGGTTTCATAACATTTGGTATCAGAGCTTTGGATTCTAGGGTTTTCACTGCTCCAAACAAGTCATCGTGGAATTTTCGATATAAATTTTGTTTTGTGACGTTTCAGAAGCTAAAAAAAAAAAAAACCCATTTGATCCAAAATCATACTGAAGCTCGCATTTGAATTTCAGATCTTTTCTCGCTATATTTTCGGAGATATGTTCTGAGGAAGTTAGGGTGTTTTGCAAGCTCCAAAATTCCATCTCAAACAGGTCATCATAGAAGTTTTGCTATAATTATTTTTCTATAAAGTTTTAGACTCTGAAATTAAAACCCATTTGAGCCGAAAACTTGTTGAAGCTCGGGCACTAATGTCAGATCCCATTTCACTATATTTGAGGAGATACAGTCCAAGAAATTTAGGTTTTTGGTAGGATCCCAAATTACATCCCAAAGAGGTGACCTGGGGAAATCATCATCACTGTCTCTCTGAGCATCACATTGAAATTTCATCAAAAGTTACGGAAAGAGGATGGACTTTAGTTTCCTATGTATATTTCTCAGATCCGAAGGTCAAAATAGTGGCACTTGGTACTTCCTACAAGTTCGCTCTTCTGAAAAGGTATATAATTAGGTCATGTTGGGAGATTGTGCATAACTCTTTCTTGGAAAATCGAATTTCGATCAGACTAGTGGCATTGGAAAGAGGATGCAGAGGGCTACTGCAGGTTGCAATTTTATGACTGGAAGATACAAAATTACAGAGTTATAGTCGTTTCAAGATAAATCTCCTAAAATCAAGAAAAATCCATATGAGGAAGTTTGATGGCAAGGATCCAGTAAATTGGATACTACAGATGGAGAAATATTTTGATCTACATGGTGTACCACTGTTACAAAAGGTACGTATTGCATCTAATTATTTAGAACCGAATCAATTTTTATGGTATAAAGGGATTTGTTCTCGTAAAACACTTGTCACGTGGTCAATTTTCATGAAGGAAATGATAGCACATTATGAGGATACCAAGAGCAACACCTTCTTTAACCAATTGATAAATCTCAAACAAAAGGGTTCAATGGAAAAGCAAAGTGAGGACTTTCAAAAATTGAATATAAGGCTAAATGATATTATAGAGAAGCAAAAGATAAATAGTATTATCTATGCCATGGAAGTTGATATCAATGGTATGAAAGCATATTGGAAGAAAGGCATGGAAGATTTGAAGAAATACATGGAAGGTTTGAAGGAAGGTGGGACAAAGTTGTTACAAGAAAGGCCTCCTAATGACGAAAAGGATCAAGGAACGTCAAAAGAAGAGGATATACACCGAGAACCAACCCTAGAGAAAGAACAAATGAATCCGACCATATCTTTTATTGCAATGGCAGGAATTACCACTCCTCAAACTCTCAAGATAGAAGGACATATCAAGAACAAGAAGGTTACATCCATTAAATATCAAGAAGAAAAGTATCAAGAAACATCAAAAGAAAAGGATACTCACCAGGAGCCAACCCCGGAGAAACAAGAAATGAATCCAACCATATCTTGTAATGAATTGGCAATAATTACCACTCCTCAAACTCTCAAGATAGAAGGACATATCAAGAAGAAAAAGGTTCAAGAAGTGAAAGATCACATCAAGAAAGAAGAAATGAATCTAACCATATCTTGTAAT
>APFE030830367.1:0-10916 GCA_000404065.3 Pinus taeda | reverse complement strand
GTTTTGTCATTTGAATCATCAAAGAATCATTCATTTGTGTAATGTAAAGGAGGTTGCCCCCTCGAAGAGGCTGAATTCTAAGGCGTTGATCTATCTTTTTGTGAGTTGGTTTCATAACATCATTTCCCTATGAGCTAAGTATGGTGAGTTGTAAGCTCACATAGGGACTTGCATTTGTCCAGTTGTCATAGTTATCCTTAACCGACACTGGGCCTACTCCATTGCAATATAATGGAGATCTTCTTTGTACTTTAATATAATATTGTGAGATACTCTTATAGTGATCTCTATTGTCTTGTCTTAGTAACTCGTGCTCACAAGACAATGATTAAACTTGTGTGTCTTCGTTCCTCCTTTTAAAGGCATTTCGAATGGTTAAAATGAGTGGGTTCGATATTAGGTAATTCGAACTCATGGTTTACAAGTTAACAAAGGCTCACTGCTATTGTGACTAACTCAAACTCTTCATCCCAATACAACTCACACGAGAAGACAAATAATTAAACCTTTTATTTTAACACATTGGTTAATAGATAATTCAACCTTTTATTTTAACACATTGGTTAATTGCTTCATAACTCGTCATAGACTCTTATTTCTTAGGAGCTCGAGCATGCCAAAGAAGAAGCTCGTTCTGGCTCCTATGTTTAAGGCACAAATCAAGATAGACTTTTCTGGCTAATATTTCCAAGAATGATTTCCACCTAAATAATTTATTTAAAAACATATAACTAATAATTTATAAACCTATTAAAAAATTCCAAAACCAATATAACATGGTCTTTCAAGAAAACTTTTAACTAAATTGTAATTTAAAGATAAAATATAAATAAGAATATTATCTTATATATAAATAATAAAACTATATGAATAATAATATATTATATGTCAAATTTTAGATGAGTTTAATTGATAGAGAAATTGATTTTTTGACTGAAATTTGGCTATATAATTTTGAGCGAGATTGTGACTTCCTGTTTAAAATGAATTTATAAATACATAAATAGATTCACAACTCCTTAGACACTCAAACTTTATAAATTTAAAAACTTAAACTTATGATTTCTAAAAAGTTGTACCATATTTTGGCATATTTATAAAAAAAACTGGAAAAAGACCATTTCATATATTAGTTAGACTAAGCCAAAAATAATAATTAATGATATAAAACTTCCTGTGCTTGGATCGTATTCTTGTTTAAAATGAATTTTTGAATACATAAATAGATTCAACACCCTGAACAACTCCTTAGGCACTCAAATTTTACAGATTAAAAAGCTTAACTTACAATTTCTAAAATACTCTACTGTATTTTGACAAAATTAAAAAAAAAAAAAAAACAAAAACAAAAAAAAACAAAAAACAAAAAACAAAAACAAAAACAAAAACAAAAACTCTAAAAAAATCATTTTTAGAGCCAAAAACAATAATTAACCATATAAAACTTCTTGAACATTGTGTTTGGATTATTGAAGTAATAAAATTCTTAATTGATATATTTACACATCTTAACTATAATATTTATCAAGCAAAGTCTTTTGGTATAATATTTTAACGATTTTAAATTTTAATTTGTTTTTAGAAAAATCATTTTTATTAAATATAAAATCTCTAATAATTTTTAAATAAATTATTTTTATAATGAGAAAAAGATTTATGGAAAAATTGTTTTAAGAATAGTTCAAATCATTGAAATCAAGATTTTTAACACAATTTTTTTTTAAATCTTTTTCTCATTATGAATTACAACTTGGAAATCTATAATTGAAAATATTTATATATTGTTATATATATATATATATTTTTTAATTATTTTATTGATTCATAATCTAGATATATATAAACAAAAAAATTATTTTGGAGTATGTTGTAAGAGAAACCAAATTAATGACAATAAAGATATTAGATATCATTTTGGGATTCAACTGCATCAAGTAAGTCATTCACGTATGACCATTTCCATGAGAGGTAATCGTAATTGACTAATTTCTCATGATTTTTGAATAGTTCACTTAGTGCTAAGTGAACTATTCCAAAATCATGAGAAATTAGTCACTTACGACTACCTCTCATGGAAATGGTCATACCTGAATGACTTAATTAAAGCAGTTGAATCCCAAAATGATATCTAATATAATGCAGTGCGTAAACCCCCATACTTAAATTCAAAAAAGAGTGAAGGGATCTCTACTTGAATGGTTCATGAGGCACAATACTTGCTAAGGTTTTGCAAATGGGGTAGCAAGCTAAGTGGGCTTGATTGTTGGGAAAAATCCACAGTTAGGCGCGCTTGAGCCAAAGGTAATCTGGGATGGGTGACCTCCCGGGTAGTCCTGGTTACTGGGTGCAAGCTAAACTATTCAAAAATATGAGAAATTAATCAGTTAGGACTACCTCTCATGGAAATGGTCATATGTGAATGACTTACTTAATCCAGTTGAATCCTCTCATGGAAGTGGTCATAAGTGAATGACTTACTTAACACAGTTGAATCCCAAAATGATATCTAATATAATGCATCAGCTGATGCAATGTGTGCTAAGTGAACTATTCAAAAATCATGAGAAATCAGAATTATTCAAAAATCATGAGAAATTAGTCAATGACGACTACCTCTCATGAAAATGAACTATTCAAAAATCATGAGAAATTAGTCAGTTACGACTACCTCTCATGGAAATGGTCATACGTGAATGACTTACTTAACCCAGTTGAATCCTCTCATGGAAATGGTCATAAGTGAATGACTTACTTAACATAGTTGAATCCCAAAATGATATCTAATATAATGCATCACCCGATGCAATGAGTGCTAAGTGAACTATTCAAAAATCATGAGAAATCAGTCAGTTACGACTACCTCTCATGGAAATGGTTATACGTGAATGACTTACTTAACGCAGTTGAATCCTCTCATGGAAATGGTCATACGTGAATGACTTACTTAACACAGTGGAATCCCAAAATGATATCTAATATAATGCACTGACTTACTTAACACAGTTGAATTCCAAAATGATATCTAATATAATGCATTGTGTAAACCCCCATACTTTAATAAAGATATTATAATGAAATGATATTTTAAGGTCCAGAGACTAAAAATAGTTTTTTGCTTTTTGCAATTCAATCCTTTTCTGATTTATGAAAAGTAAAAAAACTTTCGGTAAAAATCACGTCATCTAGTTTTCTGCTTTTTGCAATTCAATCCTTTTCTGATTTATGAAAAGTAAAAAAACTTTCGGTAAAAATCACATCATCCGAATTTTGTACGCATTTATTTTAATATAAAAAAATAATTGTTAATATGAATTAAAGAAATAATTAATCAAAAGCAAAATTTTAATGAAATGAATACCTAAAATTAAAATTAAAAATAATATTTAGGTCAAACCTAAAGTATTTAAAACAATAAAACAATTAATAAAATCAATATAATAATATAAAAATAATATTTGGATAAACTTAAATAATCAAAACAATTAATTCTAAAAACATAAAAATAAAATTAATATTTAGATCAAACCTCAATAATCAAAACAATAAATCAATTAATAAAATCAATATAATAATATAATAATATAAAAATAATATTCAGGGTAAACTTAAATAATCTAAACAATTAATTTTAAAAACTTAAAATAATAAATGGTAAAACTTCCCCAGCTGCAGGTGATTAATGGGCAATTGAATGCGGGGGCGGCCTCATTACTGGGCAAGTGGCCGCCCAAATCCGCCAGATGACCAGACGATTCTCGAACCTGCCTCCTCCGTCCGGCCATGATCAATGCGGCCTTTAATTCGCATGGGAGATCGGATGTTCACAACGCTATAACAGTCGTTTACCTCGGCCCGCAGGTGCACTGTGTGCAGTTGGAGTGCGTTGGAATGGTTAGCGTCTGGAATGTTGTTTCTTGGGATGTTAAGTCTCTGTGGTCTGTGCGCTGTTTGCTCTGGTCATGGATGATTGAGCCGTGGTTGCGATTCCCAAGATTTAGACCTCGGCCATCTGTATAGAAGGCCTTGGTCTTTACCTTGGGAAGCCCGGGCTTTCTCGTTTGCCCGCTTCAGTTTGTTCTGGTCTCTGTGTGCAATTCACCCTTCGGTGCTCTGGGAGATCCTCGGCTTCAGTTTATTTGGGTCTCTGTGAGCAATTCGCCCTTCGGTGCTCTGGGAGATCCTCAGCTTCAGTTTATTTGGGTCTCACTTGCGTTATTTCAACGGTTTATTATCTTCCTTGCAAGCTTCTGCACTAGTCCAAGGCACTCTGTGGCGAGGGGCAAACTCGTTCTCTGGGCAGCTTTGTGTGCAGTTTGGTTTCAAGATGCCACGTGAACGGCAACGCTTCATCAGTAGGCGGGGTGGTTCAAGGGGAGGTGCAAGAGGTCGAGCTTCCTCGCCACGATCCTCAGTCTCATTCGACTCCCCCTCTGAAGAAATTAGTTCCCCTGGAGCTAGACGGGGACACGGCAGAGGAAGAGGGCGGGGAAGGGCAGAGGCGTGTTTGCTCGGTTCTCACCCCTCCACCCGCTTCCGGTTTCCATGCACCTTGGACAATGCCATTTAATATGTTACAGTTCGGATCGAAAAATGTGAACACGCAGCCACGCCAGAGGTCCCAGCGGAGCCACGGCCACCCTCGCCTGTTCAGTGTCCGAGACTGCAGCCTGCGGAAGCCTCGGGTGCGGTGGCGAGAACAATGGCAGGAACAAGCGAGCCTGCAAAGAACGATGCCCCATATACAGATTCAAGTGCATCCGATCAGTATGGATGTCCAATGGTGGAGGAGCAACCATCCACCTCCGCGGATGCTTAAGCCTGTTGCTCGGTTGTTTTGGAGACCGCTCTTACAGTCTCAGGATGTCGGCACGGTGGTCACAGTGCGCAATGGTGGTTATGAGTCAGTCCTGTTTTTTTTTGGGTCGATTCACATCGAAGTATGTTTGTCTGTTATGTTTGTCGTTATGTATGTTGGTACTTCAATGTTTGTAAGTTTTTCCCTCGCCTCGGCAGGGATTGGAAGTTTTCGGCATGTGTCTAGTTTTACATGGGTTATGGTTTGTGGTCAGTGGACAGTCTCATAGTCTTTCAGTCTCTCAGGTTCGATTTTAGTCATAGTATGCACTACTACTCAGCTGTAGCCATCTCAGCATGGTGGATGTAAACTTTTTGTACTCCTTTTTTGTATAATATTAGAAGTAGCATAAATTACACAAAAAAATAAATGGTAAAACTTAAAATAATAATAATAATAATTAATTAAATAAATCAATCAATAATGAAAAATTAATTAATCCTTTAAACCATTAATTATTTTTTCATTATTGATTTAATTAATTAATTGTTGAATTTAGGCTTCTATGATTCATATCAAGTTCATAGAGAAGAGTTTTTGGTGAAAATCACATCGTAATTCATTTGTGGGCGCATTTCGAAACGGGTTTGGAACAAGTGCCCACAAATTATGATGTGAGTTTCACTGAAAACTCTTCTCTATAATTAATTGATTGTTTTGATTATTTTTATTTTTTATTTTTTATTTTTGTTGACTAGCGGAATCGGCAACGACGGTGGTATCGTACTCGTGTTACACTGTGTCATGCCCCTACACCTGCGGTAGTCTTTCAAATGCTTATAGCGAGGTGCGGCACTACCAACCGTTTTCTTTTCACCAATACTTACGATTCTAGACTACGCCTAACCATTTATCCTACTTAGTTTGTGTTTCGCAACCAAGTAATTATTAATGTTCCTTTATACCAATGAATACCCATGCACATTCATTATCAACAACAATTAACACATATACAATTGCACAACATTATAAAGGGAGGGGCAACTCCTTGCAATATGAGTTTGCCCGAATCAATATATATAATTTTCCACTTTTACAAAGTATAAGTTAAATCTTGGGAAACCCCAAATTTACACTTAGCCAATTTTCCAACTTTGGCAAACTCGGTTGCCCAGCTCATTGACGCCTCTGCACGGTCATCGCACGACTCACCAAGTCTTCGTTCACGTTGTCACATGATCGTGTTGTTTGCCCAACTTGGGCACACATCGTCGTAACCAAGTCGCCACACACAAGCACCTCCGCACGAGTCACACCTTCGTTCACAATTCCAACACTTCATCGTTTCCATTGTTTCGTTGCGCACGACGCGCCCTACCCAAGTCACTCGTCCACACGATTCTTCGTTTCAGCATGCACTGCATGCCCTCGCCCATCCGCATGTCCACCCATTCACCCAAACTCGTTCACCCGAACAACTTCACCCGAATCACCACATGACTTCACCCGGCTCACCCAACGCCCTCACCTGGTTCGCCAGAACGACTTCACCCAGGTCGCGCGACGATCTCACTCGGCTCGCCCGAACGACCCCGCCCAGGTTGCCTGACGACCTCGCTTAGTTTGCCCGAACGACCTGACCCGATTTTTCTGCCCGACGACCTTGCCCGAGTTTATTGCACAAGTTTCCTACACGAGTTTTTTGCCCGAGTTTCTCACCTGACTTTTCACCCGACTTTTCTGAACGACTTTTCTGCACGAGTTTTTTGCCTAAGTTTTTCACCCGACTTTTCTGAACAAGTTTTACACCCGAGTTCCGCCCGTTGTGCGGGCTCATCTACAAACTACAGAACTCCTTGTTCGAACTTGTGTTGATCGAATGATCGTCGTTTGCCTCCAAACGCCCTCCAATATATATGTGTGGGTGGTGGGTTATGTCACCCGACCGACCCACACCCAACGCCCAAGCCGACTTGTTTACAATGTGTTGTCTCGCCCAGGAGGAGGGTCGGCCCGCCCAACTCATGGGACCACCCCCTCAACTCGCCCAACACCTTATAAACTCATCCAAGGTTCATTTCGTTTCACATTTCTCACATCCTTCGCACAGTGGAGTCGCCCTGCCTGTCGCACGGACCGCAGGTCCTTACATCCTCCCCCACTTGAAGTCATTGTCGTCCTCGACAATATCTCATCTCGGAGACCATATGTTACCAAGATCACCATACCAAGACATACACCCCATCGGTATGTCATATATCGGAAATCATCTCAATCCATGATCATCAACCACCCTGTCACAATCTCCACATGCTGCTCCCCATCATGGAAGGCTAGCCCCTCCATCTCAAGCTACATGCTTCCTGCAACATATCGTGTCGACCTCATCATGTGTCGCCCTTATGTGAACTACTGCCATGATACTTCAACAATGCCAACCCATCTCTTCACACCGCTAGCCCCCATGGCTTGAACTAGTTAGGTAGCTAATCCAATTGTCACGCTCAACCCATGAGAATGCACATCCTCAAGCCACCATCAGTTGTTTCTCTGAACATCTCGTCACATCATCAACTCAATCAAGAATCCATCTCCATATAATTAAGCCATGCTCAGGTCCATGAAGTAGTCTCCATCTCATCTGCAACATGTTGTCCATGATGTTTGGTACCAATGTGCTGCATGAAATCAGCCACATCTATCCCAACATCATCATCCATATGTGTATCTCCTCAATATGAAGAGACCATCTCATCAAACTCCGACTCTCAATGTGCCACATCCAAGTCCATGAAGCAACCTCCATCATATCTGCAATGTGCCATCCCTCAAGTCTGCCATAGAAACAAGTATATACCTGTCTCATGTATCCATGTGTTGCCCATGATCATAGATCAATCAACTCCCATGTCTCCAAAGTGGTTAAGTCTCGGCTCAACCCATGCCCACGTGTTGCCACCAAGGCATCATCATCGTTGTAATTCCATCACTCCAAAGTGTCTCATATCGATCCTCCACATCAAGTCACTCTTTCAAGCCATTCTGATACATGTACTCGAAAGTATGCACCCCATCCTATGTCAAAGTCTCTAACCTCAGCTCCTCAATGCATCAGATCCTCTAAGTCCACCATATATGAAGTCCCCAAAAGTCACAACAATCTCATGTCATCATGAGCTCCATAAGCCATTCCCAACCAACATCTCAGCAAGCATACAAGTTTCGCCCCAAAGGTCTCTGCAAGATGTCTCAGCTCTCCATGTAGTAGGAATGCTCCATAGTCTGCTCACAACTCCATCCAAGTCCATGGCCTTGTTGTACAAGAGTGCACAACCTCTCCATCGACTCATAAACAATAAGTCTCCATGTCACACCAGCAAATCCACCTGCACAACATCCCTGCCTTGGCACTCCTCATTGGATGCCCATAAGTGACACCTCTACAAGTGCTCCTGCACAATGTCCTTGCATAAGACTGCCATGCTCCATGTCTCCAACCTGATGTCCATGACTAAGTTGTCCATGTAGTCCAACCAAGTAGACCCATCACAACAATCGATCATCCTCATCCAAGTCTGCAATCTTCAGTCTAGTGAACTCGGTCACCCAACCATATCATCATCATCACGAGTCCCTTCCATCATAGCTCCCCCACTAAAGGTTCCACCAAGACTTTCTCTTGGTCTCAGCCATGAGAAGTCCACCCAAGTAACTCAAGTGTGTGCCCTCCAATCTGTTTGTGAGTCATGCCCAGCACTTAGCCAATTCTCCATGTGGCTAAAGCATGACCCATTCCTCCACAATGATCATCATGTTCCTCCCTTGTCATGGGCCCTTGTACCTTCTATCATAAGGTCACAAACAACCCCAACAAGTCCTGCAACAATCAACAATCCTTGCTCCTCCATACAAGGTCTCATCATAGACATCCATGGTAAGATGCTCCCTTGCATCGGCAAACTGACTTTGCCCTTCCCTGCATACGGTTCATCTACCAAATGCTCAACTTAAACACAAGTATTAATAGTACTTACATCATCATCATGAGGCTCCTCCATATGAGTATCCTCATCCATCCATGTTTGCAAACTGCACGATCCTGGTCCAACTTGATCGATCTCAAGTTCATCCTCCATCGTTGTCACATCTGCAACATCTTCAACTATCATGGCTTCCTCTTCCTTGTCAGCACAATCTGCAACTTCATCCTGCTCCATTGTCCAACCGAGTTGAAGAAGCTCATCTTCAACATTCCTTTCCAAGACTTCAAGTTTATTTTGAATCCATGGGTTCTCCTCTTTCATCCGCTTCAACCTGTATAAGGTAAGCAAGAGGTTCCCTTCGCATTCTTCCAAACCTGCCATGCCTCGTCGTTCAGCTTGGCCCAAGCACAAAGCTTCACCTTTGCTAAACCTGTTTCACCATTCACCTAAATCACCTTGATATTCCACTTGTTACATGCAAAGCTTGAACTTCCTTTCAAGTCTTCAGTCTTCGTAGAATTAGCTCCTTGATTCAGTTCACCAGCGCTGATACCACCTGTCACGAAGTGCAGGTGTATATCAGCTTCAACGCTTCGACACCAGCACCAGCTCCTTAGCACTAGCTCTTCGTCATACACCGACTTCACCCACTATGAACCTGCTCTGATACCACTTGTCACGCCCCTATACCTGCGGTAGTCTTTCAACCGCTTATAGCGAGGTGCGGCACTACCAACCGTTTTCTTTTCACCAATACTTACAATTGTAGACTACGCCTAACCATTTATCCTACTTAGTTTGTGTTTCGCAACCAAGTAATTATTAATGTTCCTTTATACCAATGAATACCCATACACATTCATTATCAATAGCAATTAACACATATACAATTGCACAACAGTATAAAGGGAGGGGCAACTCCCTGCAATATGAGTCTGCCCGAGTCAATATAAATAATTTTCCACTTTTACAAAGTATAAGTTAAATCTTGGGAAACCCCAAATTTACACTTAGCCAATTTTCCAACTTCGGCAAACTCGGTTGCCCATCTCATCGGTGCCTTCGCATGGTCGCTGCACGACTCACCAAGTCTTTGTTCACCTTGTCACACGATCGTGTTGTTTGCCCAACTTGGGCGTGCCTCATCGTAACCAAGTCGCCACACACGGGCGCCTCCGCACGAGTCACACCTTCGTTCACAACTCCAACACTTCATCGTTTCCACTGTTTCGTCATGCACGGTGTGCCCTACCCAAGTCGCCCGTCTGCACGATTCTTCGTTTCGGCGTGCACGGCGCACCCTTGCCCGGCCGCCCGTTTGCACGTCCACCCGTTCACTCAAACTTGTTCACCTGAACATCTTCACCCGAGTCGCCACACGACTTCACCCGGCTCGCCCGACGCTCTCACCCGGTTCGCCCGAACGACTTCACCCGGGTCGCCCAACGACCTCACCCAGCTCACCTGAACGACCCCGCCCTGGTCGCTCGACGACCTTGCCCAGTTTGCTCGAATGACCTCACCCGAGTTTTCTGCTCGACAACCTCGCTCGAGTTTTCTGCACGAGTTTTTCGCTCGAGTTTCTCACCCGAATTTTTCACCCGACTTTTCTGAACGACTTTTCTGCACGAGTTTTTCGCTTGAGTTTCTTGCCTGAGTTTTTCACTCAACTTTTTTGAATGAGTTTTACACCCGAGTTTCGCCCGTTGTACGGGCTCATCTACGCACTGCAGAACTCCTTGTTTGAACTCGTGTTGATCGAATGATGGTCGTTTGCCTCCAAACGCCCTCCAATATATACGGGCGGGTGGTGGGTTATGTCACCCGGCCGACCCACGCCCAATGCCCAAGCCGACTCGTTTATAATGTGTTGTCTCGCCCAAGAGGAGGATCGGCCCGCCCAACTCATGGGACCGCCCCCTCAACTCGCCCAACACCTTATAAACTCATCCAAGGTTCATTTCGTTTCACATTTCGCACATCCTTCGCATGGTGGAGTTGCCCTGCCTGTCGCATGGACCACAGGTCCTTACACACGGGGTCGAATCCCATCGGCTGCCACTATAACCTCTAGGAGGAACTGCCCAGCCCGTAAGAACAGCTCGACAAGAATCTTTCGATTATTTAAGTTTGACCTA
>APFE030830358.1:0-15632 GCA_000404065.3 Pinus taeda | reverse complement strand
ATCGAGCAGCAGCGAGGATGAGCGATGGCAGCGGAAGAGAAAGAGGAGCTCGATGACAGCTTGGGACAGCGGATTCATTCACAGATTTGCGTGGAAAGGAGAGGCAACACGTAGGTGGCAAAGGAGGAGCAATGAGGAGCTTGGATGACTGCAGATTTAAGATGGGCAGCTATGGTGAGAGCAGAGGGTATCATGCAGGGTTTGGAAGAGGGAAAAAACGTGTGAAGGAAAAGTGGAAATGCATAGGGGAAAAGGCTACGAGCTTGAAGATAAGGACGGACAGCGAGGGTTATAGCAGCCTGAATGAGTAGGGATGGTGGGTTTAAGGTTGGACTGAGCAGATCCGCTAGTTGAAGCCTTGGTAGCTGAGGGAAACTCCTAACAGCAGCACGCTAAAAAAAAAGAGGCTCGATAAAGGAAATGGATCCGAGGTTTTGGAGCAGTTGCAGAGAGACCTTCCCCAAAAAATTCGAGACTCTCTGCAGCACAAAAGCAAACAAACCCCAGGCAGCAGATAGGAGAAACTAGTAGCCAAATAACCCAAAAAAAAATTCAAAAATTTTTGATTAAGACGTTGTACTTCTGCTTAAGATTCACTAGTTAAAACCCTTTTAAAATTTTTCCAAATTCAAAAAAAAATTAAGAAACCCTTGCACTGCAAAAATAATGCCCCTGCAAAAGTTGGTTTTGAGGCCAGATCTTACCCTCTAGGGCCTAGATCTGGCTTCGAAATCAAACTTCACCTTCAGATCTGCAACCTGTACCTGAAAACACAAACACCCAAAACCCGGATATACAAAATAAATGAAACCCCAGAAACCCAAGTCAGAAAAATAAAAAAATAAAATAAAAAATTACAGATCTATGCACAAAAATAGTAGATCTATCAGATCTGGCGAGTATGAGTCCAACTCCGCTCCCAGATCCGATAATCTAAGGCTCTTAAAAGCCAGATTTATCAATTTAGCATGAAAAGATTTTGAAATTTTAAATTTAAATGGAGGTGCTTCGCCCAAAACCCTTCATGCATCACCATAAAAATCTTATGATAAGCCCGGGATCAAATCAAACTAGGCTCTTCATAAAATACGAATCGGGAGTTGGTTGGTCCAACTGAAAACTTTCCCGAACGCCCAATGATCTAAAAAAATCAAGAATTTCCTGCACAACTCAATTCAACCATCAACATAGAGCGAGAAAACGATAATAAAATTCAGATTTAATAGAGATACCTGCTATTATATTCAAAACTTAAATTACAATTCAAACCCCATCGACTTAGCAAGATCCCTGTACTCAAATCACTCTTCATAAAACTATCATCAATGGCTAAAAAGAAATCTATGCACGAAAATGACACATCTTACAGTATTTTCGTGAAGAGTAACACTAGCAAAATTTAACCCCAAAGTCTTTCTTTATTTCTCATAAAAAAGATTACAAGAGAGCTTTCACTTAACACACAACTCAAAGATTGGATGATCTCAACTGACAAATGACCTCCTATTTAAAGATAAATCTTCCAATGGCTAGTTCGAGTGATCCTTGTCAAAGAAATCTCGACCATCGATGAGAATTAAAATTTCTTTTAATCTCATCCGTCGAAATATTAAATTCTTGAGGAAATTCGAATTTTTTAATTAAATGCATTTTAATTAACTCAAAAATAAAAAAATTTGAGTTAATTTCCTCAAAAATTTGACTTTGACTTAGACCCAAAGGACCAAAGGCTTAAAATTTTGCAAAATAATTAATTTACCTTAGTCTTGGGACCTTTTAAAATTTGAATTTTAAGGACCCACGAATTTTGCCTTTGGAAAATTTAAATTTACCTAGGACCTATAATTAATTAAATTTATGGTTTAGGATTTTAAGTAATTTTTTGCCAGAAAATTTAATTAATTAACCTATGAATGGATAAATTATTTTTCCAACCCTCAAAACACTTTACATCATCATTTTTATATCTTTTACATTACATGGGGGAAAACCCATCTGAAATAGACTGTCACAGACTACCCATTTCTGCGACAAATATAATCCAGCAGACTAAGCAATTTGTAATAAACTAACCTAACAAAATAGTTAGGATTATTCCCAAATTACTTTTACATAGACTTGATCTGTAACACTAGGACTAACCTAAGATCCTAGTGACAAAATTCATTCCGGCTTTGGGGTAAGGTTGAAGGAAAACTCTACCAACCATTCAAGAATGGATCAGTGAGACAAAAAACCTTCCGGAATGTAAATGGTCACCAAAAAAATAGGTTTACCTAGGGAATTACATACATGATACAAATCTGCTGAGATTATTTACATCATATATACGCATAATGGGTTTACATTATAACAGACAATCATGTTGATGATGAAAGTTGAACAGCACGAACACATCAATTAGGCACAATCTTTTTTGCGAAAAAAGGGAGTACACTGCTATGGGTCGTTGACACGTAGTGGTCAACATCTGGCTCTACTTGGGGACACGTTGCTGCACTGTAGGAATGTGAGAATCCAGAATTTGCATCCACGCAACACACAATATAACATAAGTACCGTCCATTCAAAAATCATCATATAACATCAAGTACATGAAAGATATAAGCTCTTCATTTATTAACTATCTAGTAACATGAAAAGTAAATCTAATCCTAAAACAGAAATGAAATGCTGAAAGGACAAGTTGTAGGGTTAGAAATACAATACAGAAGATGCCTCATGGCATGAGATGTCATCTTTGAATAATAGCTTGAGCATTTGACCATTCGTAGGTAAGTCAAATGATTCGCCATCCAATCTGCGCAAGTGGAATGAATTTGGCCCATCAATGTCTCGGATAATGTATGGTCCCAGCCACAAACAACCAAATTTCTTATGTTTTCTCGGTTTTTCATTCTTGCGATCCCAAAGGAGTACCATATCTCCAACCTGCAAAGATCTAGATCGAGATGATTTATCAAAGCTTTTCTTACTGTTAAATTGACTTTTACATATATTATCAAAAGTTATCCTACGAGTTTCATCCAACTCCACAATCTGATCAATTTTATTTTGAACATCTTTATTAGTAGAAAAACGCTGAAGGAGTTGATAAGCTGGCAATTTCAAGTGCACAGGTAAAGTTACATCCAAGCCATAAACTAATTCAAAGGGACTTTTACCAGTAGCTTTCTTTTTAGTAATCCTATCTGCCCATAAAGCATACTTGATTTTGCTATCCCAAGATCGCTTATTATCTCCTACTATCTTCTTGATAATGGTTATGAGATTTTTATTACTTGATTCAGCAAGTCCATTACCCTAAGGATAGTAATTTGATCAATGAGATAAGACAATGCCATACTTGAAACAAAAAGATGAAAATTCTAAAGAACTAAAAACCTTGACATTATCAGTAGTGATCTTAGCAGGGACACCAAATCTAGTAATGATATTATTTTTAATGAAATCCATAATGACCTTTTCAGTGGCATTCTTAGCAGGGATGGCTTCAACCCATTTAGTGAAATAATCGGTAGCAATCAAAATCCATAAGTAGTCATTGTTAGAATTTTCATGAAACTTTCCAATAAAGTCCAGAACCCAATTCTGAAAAGGTGCCTCCACAACCACAGGTTGTAAGGGCAGGGCAACAAGCTTTTGTTTCCCAGTGAACAGTTGGCAGGCTTGACAACTTCTAACAAACTTATGCACATAAAAAAAAAATCGAAGGCCAATAATAACCAACTCTCAAAATTTTGTGGGCAGTAGTAGTTCTAGCAGCATAATGACCACCACAAAATCCCGAATGAAACTCAAAAATTAACTTCTTGGACTCAATTTCATCAACACACCTAAGTACTATGCCCTCAAGATTTCACCATCTAAGGCCATCCTTCATGAGGCAATACTTAGTGGCTTTTAATCTAAGAGCCCTTCTCTTATGAGCGACTAAATGTTTAAGACATGTAAGATTTAACAAGTAATAAATAATGTCCTTGTACCACTCATGCTCTCCTAATCTTTGCAGCTCAGGTGAAGATGAATCGTTAAGACAAATCAAATCAAGAGCTTTCTCAT
Source organism: Pinus taeda (assembly GCA_000404065.3). Lineage (NCBI taxonomy): Eukaryota > Viridiplantae > Streptophyta > Pinopsida > Pinales > Pinaceae > Pinus > Pinus taeda. The sequence continues at coordinate 11,570 of APFE030830358.1, read as the reverse complement.
TACCTTCGGTCATCATTTGAGCCAAGCCTTACCCTTTGACTAACTTGGTGGGTCTAATCTCTAAATCATATTCTTGTATTTTAGTAACCCACCTAGCACGAGTCCCTAAGCAATCTGTTTGAGTTAATATATCTTTAACCGCAGAATGTGGGACAAAAGCAATGATTTTGGAATAGCCCACATAAGTCCTGAAATGCTTAAGAGATTTGACTAAAGCATAGTCTTGTTTTTCCATGGTATTGTAATTTAATTTAGAATTTTGAAGCACTTTACTCATGAAAGCAATAGGCTGCTCATGACCATCCTTATTTTTCTGCAATAAGACACTAGCAATGGTATCTTCGGAAGTGAAAGAGAAAATCATGAAATCCTTAGAGTAATCAAGACCAACTAAAACAGGGGCTTTTGCAATCGCACCTTTGATTTCCTGAAAAGCCTTTTTGCCATCTTCTTTCCATAACAATTTTACATCTTTTTCAGAAGACTTTGAATAGGCTTAGCTATTTCTGCGTAATCAGGAACAAATCTTCTAAGAAAATGCCTTTCCAAGAAAAGACTGAAGGGATTTAAGATTATGGGGGAGAGGAATCTTTTGGATTGCCTCAACTCTTTCAGGATCAATCTTGATCCCATTTTTATAAATGATGTGACCAAGTAATTTCCCTTCAATAACTCCAAATACAGACTTAACCGAATTTAAGGAAATCCCATATTCTCTATAGTTATCAAAAACTTGCCTAAGATGACTTATATGACTAATACTATCCTTAGAAAAAATAGTAAAATCATCCTGATAAATTTCAATAAACTTTCCAATTAAACTCTTGAAGGCATAATCCATAGCCCCAACATTGGTTAATCCAGACGGCATTCTAATATATTCGAAAGTACCCGATGGTGTGGTGAATGTAGTTTTGTGACGATCCTTTTTCTTAACCCATACTAGATTATATCCAGAAAAACCATTTAGCAATTTCATCATTCCAGAACCAGTTACTCTTTGCAGCATAGTCTCCATGTTTGGCAAAGGGTAATTATCTTTCTTACATGCTAGATTAAGGTTTCGAAAATCGACACGAAGTCTAATAGTACCATTCTTTTTTCTAACAATCACCAAGTTGGAACACCATGTTGAATGCCTTGTTTGAGCAATAATTCTTGCTGCAAGCATCTTTGAAAGCTCCTTTTGAACCAAAGGGGCTAACTTAGGATTTATTTGCTTAAGCTTTTGACGAAAGGGTTTAGCATTTTCATCTTTCAAGGGGTTAGTGTGCTCCATGACATCTTCCCTATAATCTTTGGATCCCTAGAGGTACCAATGTTTACCTCGATGAATTCGCCTGAATCCATTTTATTTTCTCCTTTCATCTTTGTTGCATCATGTCGATCAAAGTGTTGTTCTAAAGAAACCACATTCCTAGGAGAAGGATTTATAATATCTTCATGATCATTAGATCCATCCTCCTTAGAATCTATCTGAAAATTTTCAAACTCATCCAAATTCTCAAGAAAACGAATCACTTGTTTGTCGTCATCAAAAACTTGCTAATGCTCTGAGTTATCTGGAACAGAAGGCCTAAATATAACTTCCATTTTTATCTTATCCTTGATCAAGCCATCAGATAATTGCAAAGTAGAAGCAGCTACGGCAAGCTCATCAGCCAAATTATTTTTCTCTCTTGGGATAGCCTCAAGGTTAAAGGCATCAAAGTATTCCATAGTATCCCATACAGCTTTTCGATAATTCCTTAACCTTTGATTTTTACATGTAAATTTATTCTTAATTTGCATGATAGTTAAGTCAGAATCCCCCTTGATGCTAAGCAACTTAACTCTTAAAGCCTTTTCCAACTCAAGACCCAACAACAGAGCTTCATATTCAACAATGATGTTGATTGCTTCAAATTCCAATCGATAGGCAAACTCGAAAATATGACCAAGGGGTGATTTTAATACTATTCCTACATCTTTACCATGCCTAGACGATGCACCATCAAAATACATGTACCAAACTTTATCCTTGAGATCCCCATTCTTTTTATCAACCTTATCATCGGGAAGAACTATGGAATTAGACAGAATAGCATAATTCCCAATGTCAGATTGTTCTTTAATTATCTCATTATGAGGTCTCTTTGGTTCTTCAACATGGAATCTTCTCTTAGGCTCTCTATTAAGTTTCACAAAACCATCACCTCTAAGAGAAGGAATCATAGCATATGACCAATTCATTTGAATACTTCCTCCTAGATTATAGGCCCATTTTCTAGATAAAAGCATACCCCAAGCATCAGGCACATCAACAACAACAATGTCCATAACAATCATAATGTCAGGGTAAACTGATAAATGAACTTGTAAATCCTTGATCAACCCATGAACTTCAATCTTCTTAGAATCCATGGCACATATATTGTAGTAAGGCCTAGAAACTCTTAAATTAAGTTGTTCAATGACCCTCTTGGTCATGACAAAAGCTTATGCACCAAAATCCAGCATGCAATTATTCAATTTATATCGATTAACCAGCAAAGTAATAAAGAATCGTTGATGAAATTTGTTATCTGAATCCAAACTTTGCAAATATACAGGAGCATCCTGATAATCAACCTCAGGTGCCTTCTATTGAGAAACATTTACTTGAGGAGCTTTAATAGCTTTTAGTAACTTAGCCCTTTGGGAAGGAATCTTCGCAATCTCGGCGACAGGAACCCAGATTTTTACATTATTAAACCAACTTCCCAAATCGATATCTAATCCAAAGTTTGAACCCAGGTTAAAAATTCGAGGGGGAATTTGATTCCCACTTTGATTTTTATCCCTTCTTTGATAAGTTAAACCCTTATCTTTAGCAATTTCCATGATTCGTTCTGGAGAAGGCTTTTCACCATATAATTTAACCATCATATCATCTTCATGCTCAAAATTATTTATACTAAAAGCTGATGTGGGAGGCATAACATCTCGACTGTTTTCCTTAACTTCCATCCAATCTTCCATAGACAAAGAAAACTCTTTACCCACTACATTTATTTGATTACCTGCCCCAAACATTCCATTATCCAAAATCCTTCTGACTGTGGGGCAAGTAGCCTCCTCATGAAGAGCATCACAGGCCCGACAATAAGGCAAAGCATCATCGACCAAATTAGTATGTTCAAGCGGATTAGGTGGTCTCTGCTCACTAGATTGACCTTTCTTCTGCCAATTATTATTTCGATTATTATTATTATTTCTAGGTCGGAAATTCTGCATTTGAGCTCTTTCCATTTGAACCAACCTATTCTGCAAAGTAGTTATCTCCTTAGCATGGTTAAAGGTTAATTTCGCTTGGTTAAGCTCCATGCTTTCAATTTTTTGCAGTAATTTCTGAATAAGGTCGTAATCAGATTCTTGAACCTCTTTCCCTTTAGGTTCTTTCAATTTCGTTGAAACCTTATTAAAACATGGGATTTCAGACTTCCCAGAGGCTGCATTATCTTTTTCAAGCTCTACCGCTAAAGCTTGACAATCCCTATAATCAGGAAGTTTAGCACATCTTAACTCATAAGAGGGCTCAGGGCTAAAGGCATCTATCAATATACAAGTCCTGAAGAGATTTATCAGTAGGTTTATAATCTTGAGGTAATTCCTTAATAATATCATTAAACCTCTTGTTAAATTCTTCTATGGTCTCATTTTCTCTCTTTTTAATGATACTGATAGCTTTTACGAGATGCCTTCCTTCTCTCTTATCTGCATATTTTTCCTTGAAGGCATTAACAATCAATTGCAAAGAATCAAATGAATTATGAGGCTTTTCCATAAACCAATCTAAAGCATCCCCCTCCAAGGTAAGAACAAAAAGGATCATTTTTACATCTTCATGATTAAAATCAGTGGCCCTCGCCTACTTACCTTGCCATGAACTAAAAGATTTTAGATGACAGTTAGCACTAACTGCATTATTGCCCTGAAAGAGAGGCAATTTATCCATCCCATGTTTTGGAATATCATTGGGATAACCTTGAATGTTAGCAAAGTTACAAGGAGCGAATATGTCTATGATGTCGTGCTTGACCGAGGTAGTAAAAAGCAAACGGATATCAGAGAGGGCTTCTTGTCCGAGATTAACAAGAAGGGTATGAGAAAAGAGTTTGTATAATCGTACTCTAAGAGCCCTTTCAAGATCAAAAGCAAGATTAACCAAACTGCTTGGATGTCTTCTAGTATACACTCTTGCAGAAGATAGAGGAAGTGGAGTCGCCACCTGGACAAAAGTCTAACTCAAAATAACCCAAAAACAAGGAATCAAGGACAAGGAACTTATCTTGGCAAGAGATGAAAGGATGAGAAGAAAGAAATGAGATGAATGTTGATGAAACCAAGGACAGAAAAAACTATCCCTGGTAACGGCGCCAAAAAATGTTGTCGTTGCCGACTCAAATGAAAAGATGAGAAATGAGAAGAATGATGAGGAAATGTCGTTGAAACGCTGAGAATAAAATGTCCCCGGCAACGGCGCCAAAAAAATGTTGTCGCACAGAATGTCTAGGCACCACAACAATGCTCAGATCGGGGGCTGTCACCCTGATCCCCAATCTCTCCGTTTAAGTTGTCTCCCTACAGCAAGCTAAGGGGGTAGACCCTATAAAAAAAAGGAATGAAGAAGAACTAGTTGGGAACCAACCAGTTCGGAAGACACAGTGAGGCAATCAAGTTCTTGATTAAGATTACGCAAGACTTAAGATTTGATTGGATTTTAAACGATTAATACCAGTGCCTTATGGAGTCAACGATCTTGCTAGGGAAATTAAGACCAAGTAATCGATTAGCAATTGCTGCTGAGATGAATGACTATCTTATATGAAACGCCGATCCTAAAACTTAATGTGAAATGCAGGGATCTTGGTTAATTTTAGTTAAATGCCTACTTAAATTGTGAATCGTTCAATCATTTCTGTGTTGACCCTGATTTCGTAGTAATTGGCAGAGAGAATATAAAGAGAAGCACACTAAAGTCTGATTAACGATACCTCTCCTGAACTTCTAACATACCCGGTGCCTCCGGTGCTGCAGAGAGCTATGGCTCTGACGACTGCAAGGTCACCGTTTTAAACCTTTACGTACTACTAAAATAAGCTTCTCAAGAAAAGACGGATAGATATCTATCTGTCTATCGACCAAGTTTATGCTTGAAAGTAAATTTTATCTATGCAAAGCTAACTTATATGCAAATGCACCGGAAGATGAGATGAAGTTAGACTCACTTATGTCGTAAGAACCCTTAATCACCAAAGCTCGCTTTATGGATGAAGACTTAAAATAAACCCTTGAAAATATTACGATTAAAACACAAGCTTATTTCAAATCTTTCTAACACAATTATAGCTCAAAAGAGAACAAAACTTCTTTCCAATTTAATATTACTATCAACATATTTCCACAAATATTCAGCTTAGGAAATAGAGATATGCAATCTATTGTAATTCCACGACAAAAATCTTTAACAGACGCTTGAAAATATTTGCAAAATATCTAACATGTAACGAGCATTAAGTAATTCAAACAATGATGATAGATTTTAATAGATGCAAGATATTCAAAAGATGCACAATGTTCTAGCAATTAAATTTCAAGAGATCCAAATACTTTAAACAACCACAAAATTTAAATGCTAGCCAATTTCGATCCTAGAATTAAAAGATGTATGCTTAGTGACCCAAATCTAGGAAAATTTGCCACTTTCCTACAGTTAACCTTTAAGCACGTTTAACTAAGGAAGATAAAAATGTTGATACCACACAAGTTTTTCTTTTAGATCTTATCCTTAGCACAAAAAGTCACCAAGAAGGAATTTTAAATTGACAATGTAATTGTTCCTTAGGAGAATTTCTCAATGTGCTTAAGTTTTATGAAGCAAAACTTAGTGCGGTAAATGATCAATCACGACTTTTTAAATGTGACCAAACTAAATCAAAAGATTTAATAATTTTTTAGATTTTTTTAATGGACCAGAGGCCACATAAAAAAATTAAAATCTTTAAGTGTGAAATTTAATTGTAATTTCTTTCCTAGCCACATAAAATAAACATTTTAGGTTTTTTAGGTTTAGATATTTATAATTTTTTTATGATTTTGAATAAAATAAAAATAAATAAATAAAATCAAAATCTAACCCCCCTTTTTTTTATTTTTTTTATGTTTTTTAACTTTTGGATTCTTTCATTTTTATGATTTCTTTTGAATTTAAATAAAATCAAAATAAAGCAAATTTCAAAAACAAAAAAAAATCAGACTTTTGAATTTTTTATATTTTAGATTTTTTTTAATTTAAATCAAAACAAATAAAAAAAAGTTTAAAGGCAACTTATGTAAAATAAATCGAACTAGGATGTTATAAAAACCCTAAACTAAATGAAACCAAAACAAAGTAAAGTCAAAGGGAATGAAATAGAAATCAAATTGTTTTGATTGTGCAGGTTAGGTTTGCGGGAACAGAGCAGTGACTTGACGGCGAAGGGGTTTCGAGCAGCAGTGAGGATGAGTGATGGCAGCGGAAGGGAAAGAGGAGCTTGATGGCAACTTGGGACAATAGATTCGTTTGCAAGTTTGCGTGGAAAGGAGAGGCAACACGCAGGTGGCAAAGGAGGAGCTATGAGGAGCTTGGATCACTGTGGATTTAAGATGGGCAGCGATGGTGAGAGCAGAGGGTATCACGCAGGGTTTGGAAGAGGGAAAAACGCGTGAAGGAGAAGCGAAAATGCGAAGGAGGGAGGAAAAGGTTGCGGGCTTGAAGATAAGGACGGACAACGAGGGTTATAACAGCGTGAATGAGTAGGGACGGCGGGTTTAAGGTTGGACTGAGCGGATCCACCGGTTGAAGCCTCGGTGGCTGAGGGAAACTACTGAGAGCAGCACGCTAAAAAAAAGAGGCTCGATAAAGGAAATAGATCCGAGGTTTTGGAACAGCTGCAGACAGACCTTCCCCAAAAAATTTGAGACTCTCTGCAGCACAAAAGCAAACAAACCCCAAGCAGCAGATAGGCGAAACTGGTAGCCAAATAACCCAAAAAAAATCCCAGAAATTTTTTATTAAGATGTTGTACTTCTGCTTAAGATTCATCAGTTAAAACCCTTTTAAAATTTTTCCAGATTCAAAAAAAAAAAATTAAGAAACCCTTGGACCGCAAAAATAATGCCCCTACAAAAGTTGGTTTTGAGGCCAGATCTTACCCTCCAGTGCCTAGATCTGGCTTCAAAATCAAACTTCACCTTCAGATCTGCAACCTGTCCTTGAAAACACAAACACCCAGAACCCGAATATACAAAAATAAATGAAACTCCAGAAACCCAAGTCAGAAAAATGAAAAATAAAATTACAGATCTATGCAAAGGAATAGCAGATCTATTAGATCTGGTGAGTATGAGTCCAACTCCGCTCCCAGATCTGATAATCTAAGGCTCTTAAAAGCCAAATTTATCAATTTAGCAAGGAAAGATTTTGAAATTTTAAATTTAAATGAAGGTGCTTCGCCCAAAACCCTTCATGCATCACCAATAAAAATCTAATGATAAGCCCGGGGTCAAATCAAACTGGGCTCTTCAGAAAATACAAATCGGGAGTTGGCTGGTCCAACTGAAAACTTCCCCGAACGCCCGATGATCTAAAAAAATCAAGAATTTCCTGCACAACTCAATTCAACCATCAACATAGAGCGAGAAAACGATAATAAAATTCATATTTGATAGAGATACCTGCTATTATATTCAAAACTTAAATTACAATTCAAACCCCAGCGACTTAGCAAGATACCTGTACTCAAATCACTCTTCAGAAAGCTATGATCAATGGCTAAAAAGAAATCTATGCACGAAAATGACACATCTTACAGCATTTCCATGAAGAGTAACACCAACATAAATTAACACCAGTCTTTCGTTACTGCTCATAAAAAAGATTACAAGAGAGTTTTCACCTAGCACACGACTCAAAGATCAGATGATCTCAACTAACAAATGACCTTTTATTTAAAGATAAATTTTTCAATGGCTAATTCGAGTGATCTTTGTCAAAGCAATCTCGACTGTCGATGAGAATTAAAAAAAAAATTAATCTCATCCATCGAAATATTAAATTCTTGAGGAAATTCGAATTTTTAAATTAAATGCATTTTAATTAACTCAAAAATAAAAATTTTGAGTTAATTTCCTCAAAAATTTGACTTTGACTTAGACCCCAAGGACCAAAAGCTTAAAATTTAGCAAAATAATTAATTTACCTTAGTCCTGGGACCTTTTAAAATTTGAGTTTTAAGGACCCACGAATTTTTCCTTTGGAAAATTTTAATTTACTTAGGACCTATAATTAATTAAATTTTCGGCTTATGATTTTAATTAATTTCTGGCCAGAAAATTTAATTAATTAACCTATGAGGGGATAAATTATTTTTCCAACCCTCAAGACACTTTACATCATCATTTTCATATCTTTTACATTACAAGGGGGAAAACCCATCTGAAATAGACCATCACAAACTACCCATTTCTGTGACACAAATATAATCTAGCAGACTAAGCAATTTGTAATAAAATAACCTAACCAAATAGTTAGGATTATTCCCAAATCACTTTTACATAGACTCGATCTATAACAATAGGACTCACCTAAGATCCCGGTGACAAAATTCATTCCGACTTTGGGGTAAGGCTGAAGGAAAACTCTGTCTACCATCCGAGAATGGATCGGTGAGACAAAAAACCTCCCGGAATGTAGATCGTCACCAGAAAAATAGATTTACCTAAGCAATTACATACATGACACAGATATGATGAGATTATTTACATCATATACATGCAGAATGCGTTTACATTATAACATGATAATCAGGTTGATGATGAAAGTTGAACGACACAAACACATCGATCAGGCACAATCCCTTTTGCGAAAAAAGGGGGTGTACTGCTATGGGTCGTTGACACGTATTGGTCAACACTTCCCAATTTGGAAGTTTCGCTCTTCCCAGAATGCTCTGGACGAATACCTCCCAATCCTCGAAGATTGTGTTTAGAGCGATCCTCACCATCAACTCCTGAACAGGCGTGGACCCTATGGAAGTCAGTTTTCCCGGATCTCCTTCAATCTATTAAGGAAGTGATCTATCTGCTCCCCCTTCTACATCTGGTATGACCACAGGTTGATTCTCAAGTAACATCTTCCTCTACATGGAAGCATGCTGGTACAACGTCTTCAAGGCGTCCCACATTTCCTTTGTCATCTCCTTCTCGACAATATGTTGGACCACATGATCCTTGACCCCATCAAGGATGTGCATTTCGCCTTGGCCATTGCCTCCTTATACTTCTCATTATTAGTCAGGTGAACTGGGATAGCCATTGTTCTCAAGGCGAAGGCCTTAATGCGATGTCTATCTAGAATGGATAGTATCCTGGCCTTCCAAACCACAAAGTTGGATGCCCTGTCCCGCCTATCCTGATCCCTCAGCCCATTCATGGCCATCTCTTTGCTCTTTTTGTCTACTCCTCCGAGTCTCTACTTCCCTCCGGAATCTCTCTTCAACTCCCTCTGAGTCGCTCTACTTACCGCCTGGAAGTTCTCTGCTAGACTCCCTCTAAGTCTCGATTTCCCTTCTGGAAATCCTCCTACCAATCGTCAAGTTGCACCTCTCCGATCTTCTGTGCACCTGCAACACTGATCCGAATTCCTTGGCTAAAAATTCACCTCAGTAGTGACTCCCTCTACCTTGGTTTTGCCCTGTTAGGTACTGTTCTGCCCACAGCACCCCATCAGCTTCACTCCCTGCAAACTGCCCACAGCTTCCTATGCCCCAACAACCAATGTTTTAAAACTCCGACTCGGTATCGACTCGGCCGGCTCGATTTCAATGACTCGGTCGTTGTAAAAAATACATTAAATATTTATTTTTTTAAAAACACAGATTTTTAAGATTTTCATTCATGTTTCCAAACACACAGCATTAGAATATAGATAGAAGACAACATACGATCAAAGTAGGCTCATGAATATATCCATTATATCAAAAGGGCACCCAGTGCACTATCTAATACTTACACGATGTTCATATAGAGATCAAAACAAAAACGCATAACCAAGGAGGCTAGAAATGGCCTCTACAACAAAAGTCTGTGACCAGTACTACTGGGTACTGCTAGAGTTTCCAACATCATCTGGCTCAGTGTTACTTGGAAGCGGGAGCGAAAGCAGAGAGCGGAAACAAAAATGGGAGCGGGAGCGACATTTTCAGAAGCTCCCGGTTTGGGAGCGAATCCCAAAAGAGTTCGACAACCAATGTCACTAACATCAAGGTACATAGAGGGATTGGTGCTCTTGATCAAATACGAGTTCCATACCCTAATACATGACAAAATTCAATGGAAACTATCAGGCCAGGAGTAACTCCAGAAAAACTAATTCGTTTATTCCATTAGGTAGCTATTTGTTATATACATGAATGTGACTGCTCAGTTCATCTTCTTGATGACTGTTCACATTCAAATTCTCCCAATCACTGAGGATTAGGTGTCAACATTCCCCCCTTTAATCTGAAGGGATGTTGGTGAGTCCAAGCATCGTTTTGAATCTTTCAAGCTTTTCTCTTCCAAGCGCTTTGGTGAAGATGTCTGCAATTTGCTCATTTGTGGAACAATGACGGAGATGGACTGTTTTGGCCTCAACATGATGTCTGATCAAATGATATTTAGTATTGATGTGCTTTGTACGATCATGGAACTTTGGGTTCTTGGCCAACTTTATTGCAGAGGTGTTGTCAACATGAGTGGAGTTGATTGTACTTGTTTTACCTGCAAATCTTCAAGAATTTTCCTGAGCCACACAATTTCTTTCGTTGCTTCAGCTGCTGCGACGTACTCTGCTTCTGTTGTGGAATCTGCTGGAACTAATTGTTTGCGTGATCTCCAAGAGACAGCTCCTGATCCAAGACTCATAGCATATTCTGAAGTAGATACTCCAGTTTCTTTGTCTCCATCGAAGTCTGAATCAGAGTATCCAATCAAGCTGAAGTCGTCCACCTGTGTATACTTGATTCCAAGGTCTTGAGTTCCCTTCAAGTACCTTAGAACTCTTTTTGCAGCAGACCAATGTCCCTCACAAGGCATTTTCATAAACCCGGAGAGGATTCCAACAGCAAATGAAATGTCTGGTCTGGTAGTAGTGAGGTAGATGAGACTTCCTACAAGCTATCTATACTTTGTTGCATCCTCAAATTCCTTTCCTTCAATAGATGTGAGCTTTAAGTTTTGTTCCATTGGAGTAGTAAGAGGATTGCACTCTATCATGCCAAACCTGTTCAACAAATCTCCAATGTATTTCTTTGAGAAAGAAATATGGAATTTGGATGTTGGGTTACTTCAATGCCAAGATAGTAATGAACATAGCCCAAATCAGTCATTTCAAAACTTTTCCCCAATTCCTTCTTTATGGATGCAATGTAGCTTTCATTGTTCCCTGTCATTTAAAGATCATCTACATATACCACAAGATATACAACTGTTTTGCCAACTTTCTTGACAAATAAAGTTGCATCATCAAG
>APFE030830344.1:0-15303 GCA_000404065.3 Pinus taeda | reverse complement strand
CCTGCCACTCCAATTCTCTCTGAGGGGCATTTAGAGGGGCAACATTGAGGGCCACAGGTGCTACTGGTGTATCCATAGTTACTTTAAAACTCTGCTTTATATGTGAATTAGTGTTACTGTGCAGAGTAACAGAAAAGAGTGTTTCTTGGAAGGAGAGGTGATTTATTGAGAAACAGAGGGCAGAAGGGTCAATTGAAACAATTGAAATACTGCACACAGCACTAAAAAAGGGGCAAATACCTGTCCTTAACAGACTCTTTGACAGCAATTTTGTGTAGTTCGGGTTCCTTGTTCAAGATTGCGCGAACAGAACGCAGGTTTTGTGAAAGCTTTGGTAAACAAGGATTAGATGGTGAATTTCGATCTTGTGACTTCAAATGGGAACTAGGCACAGGGGATTTGCCGGTCAATTATCTGTTTTTTCTGTGTCTTAAGTTAATTTAGGCTATTTGCAGATAAAACCAGGCGCAGAGAGATTTCGTAGGGATAAATACCTGGTATACTGACAGTCCTGGTCACAAATGTAGGTGGGTTGTCGTGCCGATGGTCTCCAGGTCGAATTCAGCAAGTTGGCGTGAGTTTGGACGTAAAATACATGCAGAAGACACCACAGTCATTTTTGCAAAAAGTGCAAAAAATGTGAAATTTTGGCCAAAATGTGAAATTTTGGCCAAAATATGGATTTTTTGGAACATTGGCGCCCTTTTCGGATGACGTCAGCATGACGTCATCGGGTGGGGTCAAGGTCGGATGACATCAGCATGACGTCATCAGGTGATGTGGCGGCTTATGAGTGGTCCACGGGGATGATGAGGTGGCAGACAAGTGGAGCAATGACGGACGAGGGCGCAAACGCGGCGATGACGTAGCAATGATGTTGGCAGTGACGTTGGCAAGGCGGGTTGGAGGAAACCGGAAACCATAGGCGGTATGATATCGCACCGCCTTTCATATGGAAGTGGAGCTGTCAGAGGGGGCTCCGATACACTGTGGGGGCAACGCGTGGCCGAGGCCTGACGTCACCCTCTGACAGATATCGAAAGCTAACTTACTCGGGGCAGTTTTCCTTTGGTTTTTCATGGATGTTTTTATCTGTGTATCATGAAGGATATACTTCACAATTTTCAACATTTTGGCACTTCGGGATATGGAACAGGATGTGAATAGGAGGTGTGACAAAATATTGTGTAATAGGCACTCAAGCCTCCCTTACTATCTACAACCAAGCTATACTGGATCTGCCAATTTCAATCACCAATAGTCACGAGAACTAGAACCTTTGACAAATGAAACCTTCACATAAGGACTCAAACATTCCATTATATTCAATTTTTTTTGTTGTGTATATTTTGATGACATGGGTGTTGTGTATATAATGGTTCCATGTGGTTTGTTATTGAGAGAGACAACCAAAAATTCCAGGAGATTCTACTTCGAATTTTGGGGTTTGACCATAGCCAACTAGAGCCACATGCCCATGTGATAATGAATTCATATGACCTAGGGCTCATGTGTGATGATGGCCAAGCTTTATCCCCTCATTTTAAACCATGAACCATGCCTTGATATTAGGTCCCCATGGGTCCTTGGTCTCCCACATGATCACATTAAAATGGCATCATCATGCCATGTGGCAACTCAAGAGGGGTTGCACATGTCACTCATTTTCGAGTGTTGGAAAGGTATGAATGAGACCTACACAAACATTAAGTTTTTAGGATCATTTGGTCATCATAACTATATCAAAAACTCAATAAATTCAACCACCTATATATTTGTGTGATGAGATCCTGTAAAAGATGCAAGTATCATATTTCTTCATGGAGAGTCTTGTTAAATGCTTAGACATCATGAATGATGTAGTTGTTGTATTGAACCTTCCCTTTGATATCAATGACATATTGTCATCATCAATGACAACACTATTGAGCCTTTAGTGATCCTCCCTCCTTTCTCTTATCCTCATCACCAAAAGTAGGTGACTCATCGTTCTTAATTTCTCTAGGTACAACCGACTCCTCGCAAGCTCTACTACCTCTGCTAGGGATTCTTCCTCCTAGTTTTCCATTGTAGTTTTCCATTGTTGTACCAACCTCTAACACACTTATGTATGCTTTGTTCATTGAGGTATTATCTTGGACATTAAATTTTTTGTGCCCTCGTGCTATTTATAAGGGAAATAACAAAGAAGGTTTTCCCTTTTGTAGCCCCAAGATTTCAAAGTCTATTGTTGGTTGCTAGTGCTTGTGCCTCGAGTTTAAATTATTTATGCTTTTTTTGTAGGTGAGGGCATTCATGGAGTAGGTCACAATCCCAACATTTCAATGGCCTTTACTATTTCCAAGCCTTATAGGGTTTTACCTCCATTTCTAACTATTTATAATGATGTTTATCCTTTTGAATGATGTCATCAAGTGTCTTAGGCTCCTCGTAATTTAACTTGTCTGGAAATAGCCTAAGTAATCCATTGAGAAAATATTATATTTTCAACTCTTCTTGTTAGAGAAATGACACATATTCCAACAATGCTATATGAACTACTTAGCATGTTCTACCTCATTAGTTGTTGCATTTTTATTTCATTGAATTCTTAGATTGGTCTACTCTTCTTGTTCTCTAATGATTCTTTCATTATCTATTTTGTAACTCCAAATGCCTTCCTTCAAATTGTTCTCAACCTCCCCCCCCCTTTCTCTAAGGAGACCATTTCAATATTAAGTAGTGCCTTGGTAATAGACATCCTTCTCTTTCTTTTCACTGTTGGAAAATATTATTTACTGAAATAACACACAACTATTAATTAAGCTCATCCACTTCCAGTGTTGAACCATGTTTTTTTTACCACTTTGCAATATATAATTTTTTACCACTTTGCAATATAATTAGAGCTCCCATTTCATCCCATCTAGGTCTAATGTTGATTAATGCTTTGATAGCACTTTGTAACATACCCAATGAGTTAATTCTCGATTATACCTAAATAACTTGGGTATACATAAGTTTGGTCAATGGATCAATTTCATCACATGTGAGAGTTAACGGCTGTTGTTGCTCTCTTTTCTAAGAGTTGACAAGACAAATGAGTGATGAAGCTATGCAGATAACACACGTTATTGTTTTAGAAAAAAATGTTGTTGGGACGACAATGCCTTTCCAATTTTCGTTTAAAACTCAATGGATTATTTGCACGTTAGTAAACAACTTAAAACTCGTTATATATTTCAGTTAATCCTCTTCTCATCGCTATTGATTACAACAGGCTGAAATTACAATATTCAAACATAGAGATGAGCAGTGAGAAGGATACATCCTGCACAAATTACAAAATGTAGGCATACCAATCAGCACTCAAAGAAACAACAAAATGCAGACAGACAATCATTAAAGATGGTAATTCCAACACACCCTAACAGAATTGTTCATATTTATATGATGCAATATGCATTATTATGATTCATACCAGTTTTTTCAAAATTACTAACCTCCTAATATCACATTAAATCCGATGATATAAAGACAGGGAACTGTACGGTCTGTACATAAAACTAAATTATGTAAAAAAATATACAACATGCAGAAAAGCAAGATCTAGACCATGTTCCAATGACCAGTTATAAAAAAGTGATCATAGATGACAATTCCAGTTCGTAGAAACAATATTATGCATGTTTGCTTGACTGTAATTCACTCCTTTGTTGAACAAATTGGCACCCAAATCTTTTGTTGAAATGAGAACGTACGACGCTACAACCCTCCCCCACGCAGAGAACAATTTATTGCACTAACAAAGTGATGACTCAACAAAACTGATGAGATCGTGAAGCAAAGGTGAATTAAAATTATGTACACATAATTGAATAAAAAAACTTAGAATCCTCTATAATTGCCACTACAAACATGGCCATTGTATTGATTATCATATGACCTACTGAAATTACAAAATATAGGCATACCAATCAACTGCAGGATATCGGCACTCAGAGAAACAACGAAATGCAGATATAGCAATGGACAATCAATTCCAAGACACCGTAACAGAATTGTTCATATATGCAATACGCATTACTGTGATTCATACCATATTTTCCAAAATTATTAACCTCGTAATTTTACATTAAATCCAATGAGATAAAGAATGGGAACTATACAGTCTCTACATAAAACTAAATTATGTACAAAATATACAACACGAGAAAATAGCAAGATGAAGAGATTCGAATGACCAGTTATAACAAACAAACAAAAAAAAAAGTGATCATTGATGATAATTCCAGTACATAGCAACAATATTATGCATGTTTGTTTGACTGTAATTCATTCCTTTATTGAACAAATTAGTACCCAAGTACTTGCTTGAAATGAGAACGTACGACGCTACAACCCTCTCCCAACGCAGAGAACAATAAATTGCACTAACAAAGTGATAACATAGAACAAAATAGATCCATCGTGAAGCAAATGGTACAACAATATAAAGCCCACTCGGAAAGAAGCTTGATGTGTGTATCAATCTTTCAGGGCATCGCACTCAATATGCTTCTTTGCCTTCTTTTTCACTCGCAAATAATCATTTCCTTCACGTTCCTCTTCACGGGTAACAGAAGACAATTTAGACTCAGCATTGCAAATTCTGTAAGTGCAATATATAACACTACCCTTCTTTGTAAGCTCCTGTTGAGCTATCATTTCACAAGTATACCCCTGCGGACAAATTGGTTTGGTCCATGAAGATTGACAAGCCCCAGCATTGACATGAACTGCAATAGAGAATACCATAGGCTTGAAACAACTTAACACCCTCTCCACCAATGCTTGCAGATCACAATCCTTATGATCATAACCCATGGCTTCAAAACTTGCATAACTGAAACCATCTTCCGGAGTTACATGAATTGTAGATAAAGCAGGTCCTTCAATAGAATTCATGGAGTAACCGCAAGGATCAAATTCAAAATCACAGACTTTCGCCTGAGGAAGAATTTTCGATATACCGGAATTAAGTGTCATTTCTGCCGCAGAATTACAATGATGCTTGTAAAACAGGGAAGCACAGTTGCGGTCAAGCTGAGTCATGCACATCTCCAATGTAAAAACTGGAGAAGACGGACCACCTTCCGATGCGAAATCATCAGAAGAAGCGGAGTAGATATGCCAGTTGTAAAACGTTGCGGAATTTCCCATAACATAAGCCATTCCACCAGATCCAAGAGCTCCAAAGTACTTATCCAGATATGACACTTCCTCAGAAAAGCTCCGGTGAGGAAATGGCTGTGCTCTGGGATGGATGAATGTTCCACGAGTGTATTTAACATTTTTTACAGAGAGAGACAGGCTAGTTGCATTGCTTAATATGCGAGGGATGGAAAGCAGCAACTTGGTTGTCCCGCAGGTTTTGAGGATAAGCTTGAATGGGTAAACAAAGAGACTCGACTCTGACAAGAGATATGAATCGAAATGTTCATTAGAGAGCTCAGAAACTATTTTGCATTCGACTGCGTTGAGCATTTCATCCAATTGGGTTCGAGTGAGTGCCCTTAGGCCCCTGCCCTCTGATTCAGTAAAAAATGAAGATGCAAAAAACTCAATCTCTAATCGCTTTTCAAATCCTTCGAAACCAATTGCAGTCATCGGGCCAGCAACCACTTCTTCACAAGATATATCCATTTTGAATTGCAGCAGAGATGAAATACAAAACAAGGACCTCCTCCTAGCGATCTAATTCTAAATCCTAAGTGCACAGTTGTTACTCTGAAAATATTAGGATGGCTCTCGGACGCACTGCACAGAAATGCAAACCAAAACCAGATGTGAGATTCTGTACAGTAACAGTAACAGTATTTGATAATGAAGATGCATACTATCTACAATTGCAGCTAAATGAATTCATGGTTTCCTAAAACAAAAAACGGCCATCGATCAATACGTAGCATAGAAAGAAAACGTACGTTGGAGTAAGCAGCAATGCGGAATTTCTGGATGCCACCGCGAGGTCGAACGTCTTCAGTCTTGTATCCCAAGGGAGTTTCGTATTGCGAATAATTACTATTAAACTTCTTCCTCCCACCTTTTGCGTCCATCACAACATTCGCCCTTTCTGAATTAACACAAAATAAGCGACATCAGGAGTAAGCCCAACTGACAAAAAATATGGCATCTAAATAACAATGACAAAGTGAGAGAAAAGGCATGAGGGGGCCTGGCAATGAAAATGCGACCTTAAAGCAGAATAGTTGTAAGCTGAACATCAGAATTGTCCAAGACTTCAAATAAAAAGGGCTCTCTATCCGCTGAAAGTCAGAGAAACAATGAAGGCCGCAAGAAAACCAACCCCGTAAAAATAAGCCAAGGAAGATCCTGTCCCTCACTTGAATTCACCACAGCTGAATGGAATACGGGCGATCAAAGGTAAATTTTGCAATATATAGAGGTGGGGAACATTTGGGACGACTAGAGAATCTATATTGAGATAGGTCGGCAGCGAATAGAGCCACGTGACGCCTTCACCATAACCGTTACCGTTTATCGCGGATTTTGCACGTTGGAGCCTTTTCCAATTGGGGATGAGATGTGTTAGAAGACCATACACTCATAGACGACTTAATATATTTAATTCCGAAATAATGTAAATTAAGAAAGCTCGATAGATTTAATTCAGAAATAATGTAAATTAAGAAGACTCAGATATATTTATTTTTAAAATTAAAGTAAATTAAAAAAGGAGCGGGAGAAAGAGCATTTCAACGATAGAAAATTGGGCTTGTAATTGGGTTTTGGATCTTTTATCCATTTATTTATTTGAAAAAAAAAAATAATGGATGATATTAGGTTGAGATTTAGATATGTAATGATATCGTTATATAAAAACAAAATTGGTTTATTTGAAAAAAAAATTATTTGATGATATTAGGTTATATAAAGATAAAATTATATTATTTATTGTTAATTTATTTTATTAATTTATTATTTAATTATACCAGTAAAATTATTTTATTTAATAATATGGTTCGTATATTATGAATCACAGTATTAATATTTATTATGTGCTTAAATTCAGTAGCAAATATATATTATTATTTATTCGTTTAAATTTTAATTTATTATTAAAATTAATATAAATTCCGAACAATAAAATTAATATTATTAATTTTATTATTATATATTACATTATTAAATTTAAAATATTATTTTCAAAATTAGACATAATTAACCTTTGATTAATCATTATCTTTATTTATATATATTTACTTTTTACATTCTTATTATATATAATATATTTATTATAGGATTTTGTTTTATTAAATTTCTCAACATGGGAGAAAAACAAATAATTTCGAATTTCAAAATAGTATTAAATTCTCTGATAATAAGAAATCTCTCAACTTGAGAAAATTGCAGAGGTAACATCGGAAAAGAAATAATAATTTGCAATATATAAAACATAAATTTAAAAGATAAACTAAAATATTATTTATTATTATTATTATTATTATTGATAAGTAAGAGACGAACTTTCTATTAATCTAATCAAATTACATAATATATAGAGTGTCCCAGACAACAGGGGCGAAAAATCAGTGATTGAAGCTTACAAGATTCTTACAAACAGCACAAAGTGGTGCCCACTACATCCACTAGACGAACCCGATGGCAACAATGAAAAGTCCACTAAACAAACGGGTTCGAGACGCTCAAGCAACAGGCAGGAACCAATCCTCACCATTGAAAACCTCCTCCCCATCCAACGGGCCACAAGAAAAAGGAATCCACAAAGGGGCCCACAATCGGGCAACCAGCACAACCAATCCCAGTCGTTGAATGCAAAGTCCTGATCCAATGACCAATGGGGATATCGCGCGGATGAGAAGCACGGAGGTTAACCACGCAATGAGAGCAGTTTTCTCTCACCTCTCGTTGCCACGTGTTACCCCCTAACTGGAATCGCAAGCATCTTCCACAAAACCAGATACCAGCCATGTCCCACGCAATATACCAAATAAGGTTTTGGGGTTTTGTGTCCATGGTTTCACAAAAAGCCTGGGGTCCATACAAGGACCCACCATAGACCCCACAGCCCCTTGCAAAATGGACCCAACATCAACTCTAAATTGGGTCCAAAAAACAAAAACAGGTCCGGAGCCCTAAGGCAATAAGCCCACTCCATCTCAGCTGTAGAATACAAAATCCCGATCCAATAGTCACCGGGGATATCGCACGGACGAAAAGTGCAGAGGTTAACCACGCGATGAGAGTGCTTTTCTCTCACCTCTCAATGCCACATGTTACCCACTAAGTGGAATCGCATGCGCCTACTAAAATACTAGATACCATCTAAGTCCTATGGGAAATACCACTTATGGTATTGCGTTTGAGGTTTCACATAAAAGCCAGAACATTCCCGCAGACCTTGCTGAGCCTTCCGCCTCAAGTCACGAACAGAACCCACTAAGCCAAACACACCCAAGCAATCTGTTTTGTGTCATTGCCTAACATGAAACCTTCATCATTCATCCGAAAGTGAACAAAGTTGTGGAGAGCAACCATATCCCAAAATCGTGGATGAATTAGGTGATATCAACCTCACTCATGTCTCCCTAATCCCTTTGATTAGTGTTGTTTATCCTTAAATCCCAATCTTTGGCTGCCAGGATGAAATAATCCTCTTGCAGTTTCCCTTCAGGTAACAACTCCCATGCATGCTGAGAATCCCTGTCCTTATTGGCCACACCTTCGTTGGCCAACCGATCGGCAAGCGTACTTGTCTTCCTTCTAACATGAACAAATCTAATTGTTTTAAGGGTCTGCAAGTGAGAGTGGATACGGTGAAAAACCTAAAGCAGCTTCCAAGGCTTTGACACTTTATCTGGCGAAGTTCCATTGTGAATCTTCTTAGTTGCTTTGATGATCAAATCCGAATCTACTTCAATGATAACGTTCTGTAAATTTTTGTCCACCGGGATCTCCAAGCATTGATCTAATGCCAGAAGTTCAGCCATGTTATTGGTACCCTTTTCCAAGTGGCCATGGAAGATATATTTTTTGTGCCCTTGAGGATCTCTTATAGCACCCCTAAAGCTAGCTTCCCCCTGATTTCCCTTAGAAGCTCCATCAATCTTTACTTTGAAGAAGGCCTGAGGAGGGGGTTGCCATCTACTGGCCCCTATGTTAATTGTTCTCACTTCCTTCCTTATTCCTTGAGGATTGATGGATTGAAAACCCGAATTAAGAATAATAATCTCCTCCTGAGGCAGAGGAGGATTCGTGGGAATTGACCTCAAAAGGATTTTAACTGTTTCTTTAAGTTGTTTTATAATTTTATTGATTATGTGTTGTGGCTCACTAGCTTTATTTATGAAGATCCGCCTATTGTGTTCTTTCTAAACATTCCAAATGAGAAAGCCTAGTACTAGCATCCAGGCTTTGTTGATGATCTCATTCTCTGAGAAGTGCTTCCTCTAGTTTTTCAGAGTGTTGGATATGTTGAGACTGTCCCTGTCAGTTTGTCTGAAGCTTGAGGCCACCTAGTGCCACACCTTAGCAGAAAAAGAACAGAGGTTGAGCAAGTGTTCAATCGTTTCCTCATGTGAGCCGCATAGATGACATTTGGAAGGGCCACTGAAGCCTTTCTTGAGGAGGTTTTCCCAAGTTAGGATCTTTTTTTGGTGCACAAGCCAGATAAATAACTTTATTTTCATCGAGTGAGGAGTTTGCCAAAGCTCCTTCCAGACTTTATCAACATTTACAAAGTTGAATCATGTGATTGCTTGTTTTGCCTCTTTGAGGTTAAAGTTACCTTCGTTATTCTTCCCCCATCTTAATTGGTCATGTGAGGAGCAAATAAAAATCAGTTTGTGCTTTAATTCCATGGTGAGAGCCTCTGCCATGGCCTTCAAAGGACTCTCCTCACTGTAACTTAGTTTCTTCCACTTCCTCCATTTTTCATTGTTCCTTTCTTGATCCCAGAAATCTTTTACCAATAATAGGCCTTTGTTGTCTGTGTCACTTTTGAGGGTTTCCAGGTCAATCCTGTTAAGGATGGGTTCTTGTTTCCAGCTTTCCTCGCAGAATCGAGCTCGATGCCCTGCTCAGATTTCCCAAAAACAATGCTGGTGAACAATGATTTTGTTCTCCCAAGCAAGGTTCCATATGTGTGAGCCTCTGATTTGTCCTGTCATTCTAATAAGATCATTTTTCTACTAGTGCTTGGCATACTTCTATTTCCAAAGCTTGGCCCAGGGGGCATTCAGCTCCTTGATCCATTGCCACCAAATCTTAGCTCCTGAAACTTTAATGAGAGTTTCTGGATCATGTAGCCCCAAGCCACCATGGCTTTTGGGCTTACAAAGCTTTTCCTAGGAAACTAAAGCCCACTTTTTTTCTCTTCCCCTCTACCCCACAGAAAGTCCCTTTGAATGTTCCTTATCTTCTGCTTAATACCTTGAGGAGCAGGGATAGCTGCAAACATGAAAATGGGAATGGTGTTAGTTTGTCTGAAGCTTGAGGCCACCCAATGCCACACCTTAGCAAAAAAAGAACAAAGGTTGAGCAAGTGTTCAATCGTTTCCTCATGTGAGCCGCATAGGGACATTTGGAAGGGCCACTGAAGCCTTTCTTGAGGAAGTTTTCCCAAGTTAGGATCTTTCTTTGGTTCACAAGCCATATAAATAACTTTATTTTCATCGAGTGAGGAGTTTGCCAAAGCTCCTTCGAGGTTTTATTAGCATTTACAAAGTTTAATCCCGTGATTGCTTGTTTTACCTCTTTGAGGTTAAAGTTACCTTCGTTATTCTTCCCCCATCTTAATTGGTCATGTGAGGAGGAAACCGGAATCTGTCTGTTCTTTAATTCCAGGGTGAGAGCCTCTGTCATGGCCTTCAAAGGACTCTCCTCACTATAACTTAGTTTCTTCCACTTCCTCCATTTTTCATTGTTCCTTTCTTGATCCCATAAATCTTTTACTAATAATAGGCCTTTGTTGTCTATGTCTCTTTTGAGGGCTGCCAGGTCAATCCTATTAAGGATTGGTTCTTGTTTCTAGCTATCCTCCTAAAATCAAGCTCGGTTCCCTACTCGGATTTCCCAAAAACAATGCTGGTGAACAATGCTTTTGTTCTCCCAAGCATGGTTCCATATGTGTGAGCCTCTGATTTGTCCTATCATTCTAATAAGATCCTTTTCCTACTAGTTCTTAGCGTGCTTCTGTTTCCAAAGCTTGGCCCAAGGGGCATTCAGCTCCTTGATCCATTGCCACCAAATCTTAGCTCCTGAAACTTTAATGAGAGTTTCCAGATCATGCAGCCCTAGGCCACCATGGCTTTTGGGCTTACGGAGCTTTTCCCAAGCAACTAAAGCACACATTTTTTCTCTTCCCCTCTACCCCACAGAAAGTCCCTTTGAATGTTCCTTATTTGCTGCTTAATACCTTGAGGAGCAGGGATAGCTGCAAACATGAAAATGGGAATGGCTTGCAAGACTGCCTGTGTGAGCACGAGTCGTTCTGCTATGTTTAAGGATTTGCATGTCCATTTTCTGGTTTTGTCCTGAAGTTTATTTAAAATTGGTTCCCATACTTTCTTGCTGAGAGGTTTATTAGTAAGAGGAATGCCATGATATTTGGAATGCAATTGTTCCCTTTGAAAACCAAGAATCCTCGTAATGTTTCTTTGTATAGCAATATTAGTGTTAAAGAAAAAAACTTTGGACTTGATTAGGCTTACCTCTATACCTGCTGCCATAGCAAAGTCGGTTAAGATATCTTTGATTTCCCTTGCTTCCCTGACTGTGGGTATGCCCTGCAGCATAGTATCATCCACAATTGTTGATGAGTATTAACCTCTCCATCTGGGGTGAGCTTGATCCCTTGAATTCGACCTTTATCATTTGCCATTTTGATTGCCATACCTAACCCTTCCATCATGAGGACAAAGAGGAAAGGGGAGAGTGGATTGCCTTGTCTAAGCCCTTTGGAAGGTGTGAAGGCATTTGAAGGAGCTCCATTGGGCAGAATGGAAAAACTGGTTATGGTGATTAGTGCCATAACCCATCTTATCCAATTCTGGTCAAAACCATATGCTTTTAGAGTAACTGTAATATAAGACCAGCTGAGTTTTTCATAGGCTTTCGCAATGTCCAACTAAATAATCATGCATGCTTGCCTGTTGCTTTTGAGAGAGTGTACCACCTCATGTGCTTGGATGATGTTGTTAAGAATTTGTCATCCCTCAACATATCCTGTTTGCTCTTCCGAGATGAGGGAAGGTAGTAGGGGATTGATTCTATTGGCTATCACTTTGGAGATGATTTTATACACCACATTACATAAGGCTATGGGTCTAAATCCATCTAGGGTCATAGCATTTTCCTTTTTGGGGTTTAAATCTATGAAGGATGCATTCAATGCTTTCAGAACCTTTTTGTATTTTCTTGAGTCCTCCACAACCTCGAGGATGTCCTATTTGATTGTATCCTAGCAAGCTCTGAAGAAATCAACATTGAATCCACCCGGGCCTGGTGCTTTTACACTTTGCATTTCCTTGATCATTTCACTAACCTCCTCTTCTGAGACTAGCCTATTGAGATTATGGTTGTCCTCTCTAGTGACCAACTTGGGAATATACTGGGTGAACTTATTAATGAACCTAGATCTATCCTCCATTGACTCCTTTGCAATATTATAGAAGTGTTGTACTAGATTTGATTCCATGTCCTTGTGGGAGACAAGTTCAACACCTTGAGAATCCTTGATCTTTGTGATTCTATTATGTGCCCTGTGGGCCATAGTGGAATTGTGGAAGAATTTAGTGTTTCTTTCTCCCTCTTTGATCCATTGAATCCTGGATTTCTGTCTCCAGAAAGTTTCCTCTTATAGGCATCGCTCCTCCCATTCTTCCTACAAAGAGTTGGTTATCTTTTGTCTCTCTTCATTGAAGCCCTCTATGATATTGATCTGATTGATATTCTGGAGTTTCTGTTCAGTCTCAATTCTACCCTTGAGGATATCGCCAAATTCCTTTTTGTTCCAAGCTTTAAGTTTGGATTTAATATATTTCAATCTCTGCTAGAGCATGTACATCTTAGTACCCTGAATATTCATATTCTCTTTCCACCATTTGTCAATGTTACTGGTGAGTTTTGGGTGTGAGAGCCAGGCATTCTTGAATTTGAAGGGCATGTTCCTCGGAGTGCCCATAAAGGTAGCTTTTAGCTGAACTAGCCAATGATCTGAACCCCTAAAGGGTAGAATGGATGCTGTGATGGTCGGTCCTGTTATGAGGAGATCCTCAGAAACAATAAATCTATCAAGTTTTGAAGCCACTTGAGAAGCCCTTCACCTTTGGTTATTCCACGTGAAGGTTCCATTTATAGTCTCAGTGTCCACTAGTCCCATGTTCATGATGAAATTTTGGAAGGCTTTAGAGTCTCTGCATAGTTGTCTTGTGACTCCTTTTTTTCCGACAGAGATCTTATCATATTGAAATCACCTGCAACTATCCAAGGCATATTGGGATACCGTGCTCTTAGATCTTCTAGGGAGGTAAGAAGCTTGAGTTTATCTACTTTCTTCTGAGGTCCATAAACATTTGTTATCATGTATATCTCTTTATCACCTACAGGACTGCACACCAAAGATAGATAGTAGCATCCAAGATTCCAAATTTTTGTGGATCCCATAGCGTAAGAATCCCACCTGCCGATTTATTTGCCTTGAGCTCTAAATACTCATACTTGATTAACCATTTACTATGAATTTCTCTTATTTTCTCCATTGAACATTTGGTCTCCTGAATGAAGATCATATCTGGTTTTTCTTCTTTTATTTTGTTACTTAGATTCCTTTGTTTCCTTCTACTACCTAAGCCTCTAATGTTCCAAGTTGTGAGCTTCATTAAGAAAGGTTAGTCAATAGTCTTCCACATTCATTTAGTAGTTCATTCTATCATTTCCTTCCTCGTTTCCTTCTTGAGTTCTTTGGAGATTGTGGCTATAAGTTCTCCATCATTTTGACCCCACTCTACTCCTAGCTTTCATGGTTTCTCTTGACACCAATTCCCTTCAATTATGCCCTCCATAGAAAGAGCCGCTAAACTCGATCATAGTCTTCTTTTGGCAAGGAGTCCATTCCTTTGTTCCTGCCTTGTTCTAGAAGTAATTCTAGATCCATATGTTCCCTATCTAGAATATCATGTAGTTCATGGTCCTTTGTTCCTGCCTCACTTGGAGTCATCTCATAGTCCTTACTGATCTCCATGTCGCTTGGTAGATCCTCCTTCTGTTGATTGTTTACTATGATATCCTCCATTTCAACTTCTGTTTCCTGCTCCTTAGATGTGTTTTCCCTATCCTGGACTATCTCCACATTCTTCTCTACTTCCTCTAGGATTTTGAAACTATTATGTCTTGTACTTCTATCTTCACTGCTTTCCTTGTGTGGTTGTTTACCCCCTTTCCCTTTGGCCCCAACCTTGGTAAAACCCTCGTGATCTCTATTCAACGAGGTTTTCCCATTGCCTTCCACATTGTTTTTTGGGTACTCTCAAAACAGATGGCCATGTTCATGACATTTCCAGCACCTAAAAGGTATGTGCTCATAGTCCACTGTTTTCGCCCAATCTTCATTGTATACTTCTAAAATTATTGCTTCCGAAAGAACTCCAGATAGAGCCATTTCTACACATATTCGGGAAAAGGAGGTATATTTACCTTTAAGAGTTGCCTCTGATATCTTCAGAAAATTCCCCAGCTTGTTTCCTATGGTTTTCAAAGATTCTAGTAGCGAGTAATCCAGAGGTTGTGAGTATAGTCTGATCCAAACTGGTACAGATGCAAACGTTTCACATTCCGGGACAAACTTCATCATCCATGGTCACATGTAGAGTCCTGCTGCAACATAGAAATATGGCCCCTCTTTAGATACTCTGTCTTTGTCCTCTAGGTTCACGAACACCACCGTCAAGAAGCCCTTAGAACCCATATGTAAATGTATTTCTCCCTTTGGCTTCCAATGGCTTCTAATCCATATGTTTAATTTCCTTTACGTTGGCCATAACACCATGAACTTGTGATAATCGCATGTTCTTTCATATGGTCCCTATGCACTTGAATCTCTAGATCACTCAATATGACCCGAGGTATGATGCTCGATTTAGGTTTGCGGACTCCCTTAGTACTTATGGAAGTCGTTTTTCCGCTACTGCCTCCCTTCTCCATTTCTTTACTTGTTTCCTATTGATTCCCTTCGTGACCCTATGGTTCGTTTCTTCCAACTGCTTCCTTGCCTCATTCTATGACTACCTGCCTATAGGAGGG
>APFE030830337.1:1787-29056 GCA_000404065.3 Pinus taeda | reverse complement strand
AACAAGGCTACACAAAGCACCCATTAGACTTGTTGGCATAATGACTAACCAAATTCACTCTATTAACATAAAAATAATCAAAAACATGCAATAAACAAATGAGAATGGTGGACTAAGCCAAATTAGTAAGTTGAATGAGCCCAAATAATTGTACATTTTTGGGGCTCATCAGGTGCCATGCATCTCACCTATTGTACATGGGTGGTGCGATGCATGGGGGGTGTGATGCCTACTGAAAAGCCCTTCTATAGGGTGTGACAGCAAGAGTAGACAAATGGCAGAGGTAGCTTTCTAGGTGGAAACTTAGAGAATCTTCTAGAAATTGCTCATTTGACACTTGCCTCTCTAAATTCGCCCAGAGATGAGTAAGAGATCATGAAATCTCCAACTGGAACCAAGAAGTATCAGAGAAATGACACTAATCAGAAACCCAGAAGATGACTCACCCACATGCAAACATCTATATATGGATCCCTCATCCTAGAGATTCAGAGGTTGGAATTGAGTATCTTGTAAGGAAGTGTTGTTGGTTTCTCTGTGGAACATCATAGTGTTGGGTGATCTAGGATTTCATGAGGTGAAGAGAGATTTCATGCTAGGAGGATGGCACTAGGCTAGATCAATGGGTTGTAGTCCTCTCTTCTACTACTTCTATCAATAAAGCTATTTGAGTTTGCCTCCATATTCTTGTATATCTCTGAATCTTGCATTGATATATGCATTTGTATGGTTAATATATATTTGATCCTATATTATTTATGGTTATATATATCTATACTTTGATGGTGTTATGCTATTTTGACTCTACAGGTGTTCTTTGAAGTGGGACAAGTGAGGAAGGAGTGGCAAAGATATGTCAAAGGGGGGAGGAAACAAGCAAGGAGCCAAGCGAAAGACTGTTTCTCATAAAGGAAAACACAAGTGAGTTTAGTTTGTTTGTTTCTAAGATGGTTACCTATCTTACTGGGACTGGCAGCTCTAAATGGACACTAGTTTTCCTGATAACAAAATGGTGACTCCACTGGGGAGCAAATAGCTTGTTTGCTTGTTACTAGTTTGTTTGCTTTATAAACTACAGACAAAGCCTGAAGTTAAGCCAGCTAGCCTTCGAACTGCGTTTGCGATGCAACATCAAAGTAGATCAACACTACTTCAGTCAATCTCTGGGTTAGTTTATGAACTAAACATCTAACTTGCAAACATCCTAAGTGCCCTGGTGGTAGCTCAAGTAACCTCCTTAGATCAGCCCCTATGCTTTGTGTTTACTGCCTCACATTAGCTCAACCTAAACTAAGATGCAAAGTGTGAGCAAAAACTAAGCCCAGTCTTGTCCCTGGACCATCACACTATCTCTCATTGGCAGTCTGGATGCATCACACCTCCTATGTGTTGAAGCTGAGATGCATCCCTATTTCCCTATGTTACAGGTGCGATGATTAGGTAAGACTGTTTTTGCCTCCAAATTTTGGTTTTCCCTTCATTGTCTTCAGCTTTATTCAGTAGTTTTGCTATCTATGATCAGTATACCACTGTTGAAACTCCCTTCCTTTACATTATTCAACCTCCATTGTATAAAGAGTTGTGAATGTTTTTATGTATTTTTCACCATTTACCATTCTCCTTTGCAAACAGTAGCTTAATCGAACTATTGTCTTTTGATTTAGAAGTGTCACAAGTGTCGTTTTTAGCCAAAGAAAAGAATCTTCCTCTTTTTGATAGTCGATTACACTTTTGCTCTTGTATATGATTTGAATTAATAGTATTTCAAGTGTCGAAGGCAGTTTTCAATTCAAAATTGCAAAGTGTCGTCTTAGCCTTCCTTTTGTTTTTCGAAAAGAAAATTGTTAGTACTATCGCTTTGAAAGAAGAATAGTTGAGATCTATACTTAACATTCCTTTTGTCATTCACACATTAAGAAAGCAGAAAAAAAATACATGCATGTGCATTTGAATAAGGATTGCTCGTGGAAATTGATTTAGGACAGTGCATCTTAGTGTGTGCTCTCTGCTCTATGTTGAAAGAATTTCACTTCTCTTTCTTTAGTAGCTAGGATTTTCATTGCAAAAAGGAAATAAATGACTGTTTATCATCTTAGATTGCATATTTAGGAATTGTATATCTACATCACGTGGTGAACCTTAAAGGAAAACTTCTTAAGAAAGATAAATTGAAAAATAAATTTCAATGAACATAAAGATGCTTTGGAACCTAATGCACAACATTTAGAAGTCTAGGCTAGAGACGTATTCTAGCGTCGTAAAGCTTGGCAACTATCGCTTTCATCATAGGTTGGGTGATTCCTCCTCTTTGAGACGACAAGTGCCAGTATGGACTTGTGCTCCCATGTACCATCGAGTATCTATTGGGAGACCACAATAGACTATATCCTTTATCCTTAGGCAGCCATGTCTGCCGACCTATTGATTGCAATGCACTGAACACAACATTTAGGAAGATTGACTACCGTACCATAAAAAGTACTCTACAGTTTTGTGATTGGTTTGGTAATCCCTCTATCTAGATTTCTAGAGTACTCACTTTCATTCCTTTTCAGACTCCTTAAAAGAAAAGGTCCGTCTGAGCACTTCTCACTTCAGGCTCATTAAAAATCGAACGCGACTAGAGTCATCTTTAGCTTTTTCTCGACTCTTAAAAATTGAAAAAGCAAGTTGTGTCAAATTGTCATAAAATTTATTTTAATCGGAATAACATCATTGTTCCCTCGTTGTTCTTAGGTTTAGAAAATGGAGTCCACCAACCAAGGATTTCCCTTAGCGGGGAATCCTAGTCCCTTCTCCTCTTGGGGAGATGTTGGTGCACCTCATAAGGGACAATTTGCCTACCAGTATGGTTTTTATCGACCTTTGTCATTCAAAGCACCATGTTTCCTGAGCAATCAAATCAACAACTGGATGATACTAGAGTTACCCCCTAACCTTCTACTTTGTTTGTTTCTCCCTCTCCTTCTTCCTCTTCACTTGGTAAAGCTAGTAAAACTAAAAACCAAGTAACTGAGAGAAAGAAGAAAGGGAAGAAGAAGAAGAGAAGAAGAAGCCAATGACAAAATGGGGCAACCATACATCATCTGGCGAAAATCCACACACTACACCATCCAAACCTAAATATTCATGTGTCATTTGCAAGGGAGACCACCATCATCGAGATTATCCTTGCATCCCACCGATCTTAAGGGACTGGTCTCCCCGCTTGCATAATCTGGTGTCCTCAACCTCTGACGATCATGTTGAAAGTACGTCGTCAACTAGCGAAAACAAAGTCATTGGACAAAAAGGAAGATCTAAAATTCCTTGTAGACTGTGTGAAGGCAATCATGCCATCCACCATTGTCCCTTCATAGACGAAGCTAAAAGAGTCTTGGAAAACCATCATGCTTCACTGCTAAGGCTTCCTCCTAGATACAAGAAACTCTTGCCGAGTCCATCACTAGTTGAAAATCCAACTGACACACCTTTGTGGTCGGTCGAAGAATCTACCATTGAAGATAAACCCTCTGAGTCCACATCGGACCAAAGTCAACAAGTCGAGATGGAAGTCGACCCAGTCTTGCCTTTAGAAGGTCTACCTTCAGATGATACAGTCACCAAAGAGAATGAGAACGACCCCGTTCAAATGCTTTTCATCAACACAAAATCCAATGAACATGAGGGCAATCTACTCGTTCCTTTACCATAGTAAAGAAGTTCATCAGAGATTTACCTGGCTATTTATTCGATCCCTCCTCCAAGCAGCCTAGTCATTTCCTTTGATTGGAATCTACTAGGCAGACCCTGTCTACCATCTAATTTACCATTCTGAATCATAGTGCAAGCTTACAGAATGGTCATGGTTGGTACTATCATAGATGAAGGGGCCTTTGTGAGTATCCTTTCCTCAACTGCTTGGAAAGCACTTGGTTTGCCATCGCTTCTGCCTAATATTTGAAATTTGACAAGCTTCAACAAAGGAACCAATGGACCATTTGGGATCCTTCCAAGTTTGCCTATAACTTTGAGAAGAAAAATCGTCTACCTAAATGTAATGGTAGTCCAAGGACCTTTATATTACAATCTACTCCTTGGGTGTCACTACATTTATAGCACAGGAGCTATTTTTTCCTCACTCTTTTGAGTAATGTGTTTTCCGCATGATGGAAAAGTGGTCCAGCTCGTAGACCAGCTTTCATTCCCCAATTCACACATAGCCAATAGTCAAGTGCCATCCCTAACTGGTCTTTTTGCACAAGTAATGTCTCATCAATCTCCAGTCAATCCACCTGATGAAAGTGAGTGATTCAGTGAATGTGACTAAACCTAGGGGGCATGCACCCTAATCTGCTTCGGCAAGAAAACTATAGGTATAGGGTAGGTTTCCGTGGAGGATATATGACTAGCCTGACACACCTGTTCATTTAGAAAAATGGGATTAAACTAGAATAATATTCCCTCATCAAAGTTCTATGAGTGATGTATCCCACCATTCACCTTTGTCTATTTTGATGGATAGAGCCAAGGAAGTGTTTTGTCTGCAAATGTGGATGGATCAGTCTTGCAAATGCAAGAACTTTCATATGGTAACCTGGAAACTCTAATTTTCTTTATACCTGGGGGCATGCAAACCTTTTTCATACATGTGAAAAGTGACCAGCGTAACTCTAACCCCGTAGTTTTTACTAACTTCGACTGCTTAAGTTAGTTGATTGGTCTGATCAACCATTCACCTTTGCAAGGGCCAAATGGCACCGACAAAGTAAAGGAAGAGTTTTCCTACCTAACCCAGTAGTTAATCAACCCTTAGGATAGTAGTTGGTCATTCCTAGCTTGTATACAAAAGGCTTCAGAGTAAAGTTTCAAATGGGGCAAGCTCCCTAAAAAATGAACCTATCGATGAGACATCCTTATCATACGACTGGCATGAGCAGGCTTACACGAGGTTCAAGCTCGTTAAAAAATAAACCTAGCAATGAGAATATGTTCCCCAGAATTTAAGCTCATTAAAAAATGAACCCATCCTTTGGTAAATAACCATTGTGATCGCATAATCATCAAATTTTTGAGCCTTGGTCATGTTCTTACCATTACCTCCACTCTTTTTAGCCGATCATACACATCCATTTTATTGTTTACCCCTTTTGAGGAACAACTGCGATGAGTGATTTTATTAGCCATCTTTTTTACACTGCTATGATTGAAAAGTTCCAAACCTTGCTTGGAACCAGCTGCTATTCGAAAACATCACTCGTTCCTCAAAAAACGAGTCTCCTTTAAGCTCTTTTCATCTGACTTGTAAAATATGAAAATATTGTTGAGCAATTAGCCTCTCCATCTCGTTAAAGTGATTGGAAGTGTTGTCCCTCCTCTAGATTTTAATCTTTTTGGGCCTGAGGAATCATTACACAAAAAGATCGAGCGCTTGTCTTGTTTGGCTCGTTAAAACTATTGAAAAGTCATCCCCTTCGTATTATTTTATACTTTTTCAGACTTAAGGGATTATACTACAAAAAAGGATTACTGGAGTTTCCTTTTCATCTCTTTTTAGACTCTCTAAATTTGAAGAGGACTAAGTTATCTTTGTCATTAAACTCGTTAAAATAATAGCGACAAACTTGTCCATTCAGACAAGAGCAATTTTCACTGTCGTTAGGCTCGTTAAAACATAGTGACGGGTTTTCCCGAAGGGAAAATTATAGAACAAGCATATGTTATCCTCCTCAAGTGTGACAAAAATAAAGAGGTCCTGGTCAACAATGACTAGGGAAAAATTGGGAAGAAAACTTGAACAAACTTTATTGGTAGCAAGTCGCTCTTAAACATGACACTTTCACTCCATCACCATGATTGAGTCGGGTTGGGTTATTCCATTCACCAGTCATATCATCATTGGTCCTCCGTTCCATCCATTTTTGGGGTTAACACTACCAATCCATCTTAGTGTCACCGACATGTTGAAGAGAAGTTTCTCAAAGAATTCACCAACCCAGCTTACATCCCATCAACTGTAATACCTTCATGCTTCATTCTTTCATGACCGCCACCCTGAACCTTGCATCATCAAATCGCTTTCACCTCGACAAAATCATTTTCTCCATTTCATGTCGTAGATGTGGGATTCATTAAGGTCATCCTACGACGGGTCACTTCTTGTTGACATCAGCTCATTATCCAAGAAGTTGACTTTAGGAACAACCCTTTCAGTACTTTGAAGCTTGCATGCCTCAATAGCAAGTTTCTCACTTCTGGCAACATGTTTACATCAATGGCCTTAGACTAAGAGATTTTTTTTGGTGTTTGACATCGACTCATGTATTCGCACCACGTGAATCATACTGCCATACCTTGAGGATCATCATCATTATCGATGATTCCTCTCGCACCTATTAACAACTTACATCATTGGCTGGTAATCAGGCAATGTATTTCCATGTTTGATGTCAGAACATCCTTTCACATGGACCGACTTGTACTTCGGGTGAAGATTGAACAAGTTTGAAGACCCCAGATCTAGTTTCATCCATCTGGGCTATGATATATTCAGGAAAATAAAGACATCAAATGTACATCATAGCTGCACATATGATCATCCAAGCTAAGGGATGATGGCTCTAACAGAATCATCAGTCTGCCACACAAATGGTTGTCTGTCCTATGTACATGAAAATGAATTGATAAAGTTGGGCATGGGAATGCCCGCCTCAGCTAGATCATGAACATATTATGAAGATAATGTATTGTATTCTGTCTTATTACAGGTCACCTTCCAGTTCAAAAAACCTTGGATCCTCATGATAAAGCATTTCACCAGACATCAAAAGATTTATGACCTCATGCTTTAGGGGGAAACTGTTATGGACATATTTGGGCACTGCAACACCAATCTCATATGTCCATAAAATAAGGGCTTCTAAGCCCCTAAACGTGTTGTTTCATACCCTAAAAGAACAAGGTCAACTGATTACATCATGCCCCAGAAGTTCTCCCTGAAAAACTACTCAGAATTGGTCAAAACTAGACCATCTCACCTGCTCCATGGTCAGGGTGCGATGCATCTCACCTATTGCACACGAGGGGTGTGATGCATACTTAAAAGCCCTTCTATAGGGTGTGATGGGTGAAAGTAGACAAATGGCAGAGGTAGTTTGCTAGGTGGAAACTCAGAGAATCTTCTAAAAACTGCTCATTTGACACTTGCCTCTCTGAACTCACTTAGGGATGAGTAAGAGATCATGAAATCTGCAAGTGGAACCAAGAACTATCAGAGAAATGACACTAATAAAAAACCCAGAAGCTGACTCACCCACCTGCAAAAATCTATATATGGATCCCTCATCCTAGAGATCTAGAGGCTGGAATTTTGTAACTTGTAAGGAAGTGTTGTTGGTTACTCTGTGGAACATCATAGTGTTGGGTGATCTAACTTTTCATGAGGTGAAGAGGGCTTTCATGCTGGGAGGATGGCACTGGGTCAGATCAATGGGTTGTAGTCCTCTCTTCTACTACTTCTATCAATAAAGCTATTTGAGTTTTCCTCCATATTCTTGTATATCTCTGAATCTTGTATTGATATATGCATTTGTATGGTTAATATATATCTGATCCTGTATTTTTTATGGTTATAGATCTCTATGCTTTGATGGTGTTATGCTGCTTTGACTCTATAGGTGTTCTTTAAAGCAGGACAAGTGAGGAAGGAGTGGCAAAGATCTGTCAAAGGGGAGAGGAAATAAGCAAGGAGCCAAGCGAAAGACTGATGTTGGTACTCTCTGCGTCTCTCTCATCTATTTATCATAAAGGAAAACACAAGTGACATTAGTTTGTTTGTTTCTAAGATAGCTACCATCTTAGTGGGACTAGTAGCTCTGAATGGACATTAGTTTTCCCGATAACATGGTGTCATAAGACTTCAAGTCTTCATAACTCCAGGAAAAAACATCTTGAAATTCTTTAAATAGATTTATATATTTAACCTTTTCCTATGGAGGTAATGCTTTTGAGATTTTAATGAGTTTTAGTTCCTCCTTAGTTCCTATGTTACACTCTTCTATGTTTCCTCTTAAAGGTTCCATTTTGGTTTTACTAGCTACATCATTGGAGTCAAACAAATCCTCTAATGGGAATAATCCCTCACGCAAAAAATGATTTCTAAGGTTCATAATTTCAAGATCACCATTCATTATCTCTTCTATCTCTACATTTTCTAAGCTATCTATTTCTACTTTAGTGAATTTAGTGGGTTTACCTATATCAAAAATATTTACATCTATGCCATCATCTCTGTCACTATCTATGTTATGTTCTACTGTATAGTTTGTATCTATTTTACAATTCTAGAACTCACCTTCAGCATTCATGAAGTTATAAATCTAACAATCCTGGGAGAAGATCTGTCAATACTTCAAGTTATCTGGTATAACAGGCCTATGTCTCACTTTTGCAGTGTACTGACGGTTGGGTTGAAAGGGAAATTTACAATTACTAGCAAAAGTGGCAAGACTATGGGCTTGCATATTTTGTTTTCTAAGAATGGTAGCAAAGTTCGTCTCCAGGAGCTCTTTAATCAAATCTACGACAGTCTCCCTGTACTGACTAAGTTTGGGATTTTTTACAAAGTATTCAACATTAATTTGTTTAATAATCAATTTTGAGCCTCCAAGTATATAAACTCTTTTGGCTCCAAGTTTTCTAACCATTTGTAACCCTAATACGAGGGCTTCATATTCAGCCCTATTATTGTACACTTGAAGTTTAATCTGAATGCATGTCCCTCAAATTGATTATTCTCCATATTATGGATCCACACGCCTGCACCAGCGCCTAACCTATTGATAGATCCATAAAAATCTAGATGACATAAGGACACATGAAAAATGTTCTCACTATCAGTTGTTTTGTACCTCAGTTCTTTAGTTGTGATTTGATTATCATCGTGTTCTAAATTGTACAAGATGAAAGACTCCATATCAGAATTCATGGAGTATATGGGAAAGTTTTGTGGTTTTTCAGAAATACTCACCATGTATTTCATCAAGGTCTCTCTATATAATTTCCTTTGTTGGCCAAAAAGAAATATGGTGGCATAAGACATATCTAACTGCAAGGATCCTTGCAATTTTTCTCCCCATGAACGAGATAACAACATTCCATATTTGCGTGGGATGTTTGCAACTACTATGTCCATTACAATACTTTCCATTGGGCATTGGACTAGAGTTACACATAAATCCTTGATCAAACCAAGGCATTTAACTTGGTTGAATTCAAAGAAAAACACGTCCTTATATGGTTTGGTGATGTCTAAGTTCAGTCTCTTCATGATTTCTTTTGGCATCAAATTATGGGATGCCCCTGAGTCTAACATAGAATTATGTAATATTTTGTCATGAATGTTTAGGCTAATAGATAAAGGACGGATTCCCCCTTTCTCATGAGTACCATTCACCTCAGGGCCAAACAATAATTTAGGTTGATCATCATTCAAATTGACAACATATTCTCCCTCTCCTATATTTAAAGTTTCAGTTATCTGTGATCTATAGGATTCCTTCTTTCCGAATTCAGTAAAAGGAATTGATATCATTAATTTTTCTATTTCATTTTTTATGTTGAAAGGGAGCTGAGGTTTGTTTGTTTGGATGAGATCTTCCTTAGCAAATGCAGTCTGTGTGTTTTTATCTTGTTTTTCAATACTAGGTATTTCAGTCTGTCTCAACAATTTTGCCTTGATTTCTCTTGTTTGGATTGATTTGAGTAATTGTTTCAGTTTGAGTTCCAGTGTAGGTTATATCTACAAGTTTTGGGGTAGAATTCTCTAGTGATCCCCTAGGCAAGATTTGTAAGACTTTGGCAAGAGGATCTTCTATTATTTTCTTAGTTTGGGTCTGGATTGATCTCATAATGAGAGCTTCATTATTATTTTTACTTCTTAAGATATATTGTTTGTGTACCTCATGGATAGCTTACTCATGTCCCTATTTAAAGTCAAAGGATTCACCAGATTCTAACTGCAACTGTTGCAGCATATACAACTCCTGCTCTTCTTGAGTAAGAAAAACAACATCTTCACCTTTGATTTCTAGTAAGTTTATCTGCGTATCATCCTCTCCTTCTTGGATCTATGGACCCTCAGCATAGTTCTCTTGGAAGGGGGGCCTAATTTGTTGATCTAGTACAACATTCTTTCCAGTGTTAGGGTTCTTACTAAAGTTGGGATTTCTTATTGGGGCCAGTTGTTGATTCTCCAATTGAGTTTTCCTTTGCATGTTTTCTAATATATCCATTATTATTTCTACACTCTTGGCAAAACTATCTATCTTTCCATCAGAAGTGGAAGTTTCCTATTTAATTAAAACTCTCTTTTCATTTCTCATCCTAGCTTTCTTGGATAATAGGTTGGCCTCTACACTAACAACATTGCTTTTCATTTGTTCTAATGTTTCAGGGTTTCTTTCCCTTAACTGGTATGACATGTCAATGTCAAAACCATTAGGAAATTTCATTAATGCTAGGTCATGTGAAGGCTTAATATTAGCTGGGATTTCATTGTAAATATTATTGAACCTAGTGCAATAATCTTGGATTGACTCATTAGGAGCTCTTCTAATGTTGTCATATTCAGAAAGTATTTGCAGAGGGTTTTCCTTTTTCTTCCATCTATCAATGAATAGTCAATGAAAATTAGCGAAGTCTGCAATAAGATGGGTAGGTAATGCTTTGAACCATTTCTTGACATCCCGAGTTAAAGTTCGGGCAAACAACCTCATTTGGACATCTGATTCATCTATCTCATGCGACTGAAAATAGTCACTCATCTTGTTCACATGCTGCTGGGCAATGTATTGACTAGTAGCATCAAACAAAAATATTTTTCTCTGATAATCTTAGGGTATTGCATGGAGTTGGGCAGGTAAAAGTAGAGGTGCATATCGATCTGCCATGGCTGAGATTCTAGTTTGACTAGTGGGTAAAGAAGTGGTGCTTGAGGAAGGGCTTGAACTTGTTGGAGATGAAGTAGATGATGATGAGGATGAGGATGTTTTATGAATTACTATATTAGGGGAATGGACTATGGTGGATACTATAGGTGAGGTGGTGGTAAAAGAAGGCATATTTATAGTGGGTGAAGATTGTACAGAAATTTCAAAGGCAGCAACAATGAGGGCAACTAGTTCTACAGATTGTTGAAGGTAAGCATCATTTATATTGCTTATCAATGGAGAGGTTAAAGCTTCTAACTTGTCAAAAGCATCCAAGACAAATTTATCTAAACCTGGATGGACAATCACCCTTTTTTATTTAATGAGTTGAGTAAAATCAGGGTCTAACACTATTTCATGGATGGCATTCTCAGAATTAGTTCTAAATAATGAGAGGTCAAATGACAAATCAAAAAGGAGCTCCTCTAAACTTGACAACTCCTCAGGGAGTGAATTTGCTTTGACTAACTGGATACTACTTGCCTGAGTTTCTTCCTTTTTGGGTTTTCTTAAAATCCTGTCTGGGTCATCAACTATGGTACCAGGGTTTGGATATGGATTCCCCCTGGTATAGTGAGACGTTTTGGGAGCCAGAATTTCAACTCTTTTAACTGTTTTTTTATGAAACTTTTCAAGAACAACTTTTGAAAATGACCCTAGGGGGCTCAAGATTAATTTTAACATTTCCTTAAAGTCTCATAAGAGTAATGGTTGAATTCCCACTGATGCTATCACTCGAAAATTTCTTATAAGTTGTCTGGAAAAAGAAATGATAGAGGTAACCACTAACCAACTTTGGAGATTAGGATCTAGCCTGCCTGGTCTCAGATAGGGCTATCTCTTTCTTATTTAACTTTCTTTTACTTAATTGGTTTTAGACTAGTTATGATTGTGCTAGAGTTTTTTATTTGAATTTGGGTGGTTGGATCACTTACTTAGATGAAAAAGGATTATCTTTTACCATTGGGCTATGGGGTCAAATGTCAGACAAACTGGACTGGATCAAGCTTTAAAAGCAATGTCTATAAGGCAAGATAGGTGAGTTATTACAGATATCAAAGGCTGGATGGTGAAATGGTTTCTAATCGGATCAAGGGAGAAATTAAGGGTTCCTTAGGCCGGATTATGAAGAGAATTATAAAGGTCAACAGGGATGGGAGAGGAATTAAGGTTTCTCAAATCTGGATATCAGAGGAAAACATATAAATGATTAACTATGCAAAACACAATGTACTTAAACAAGTTCTGAGTCATATTTCTAGTTAATTCATTCAAATTTGAATAACATTTAATTTTATGAAACACATAAGAAAGTAAAAAAATTAGACAAAGAAGATACTTCATTGCAAATAGCTCATCTCATCAATCCTATAGTGCAATATTTTTATTACTTACTCTAGTCTATGGACTTGAAAATTGGTACAATCACCATTAGGTCTAATATCAAAATAACTTTACAAATGTATAGCAATCCACATCTTCAATACTTCGAATTGTGAAGTATTTATACAAAAATAATTTACAAAATATCTCAAACTGCATTGAGAAGTAATCTAGGAAAATAAAATATCTTCATGCAAGAGGATAGAGACAACTATTGAATTGTTGTTTGTTGTCCTTGTTATTTAGGTTCTTTTGTCTTTTGTTATTTGATATTTTTCACTTTAATTTGCTTGGCTATTTGGTTTTCACGCTGGATGTCCTATTTACTTATGACCTTTCATCTGATACTCTTTGACCTTACTGTCCTATCAACACCCTTTTACTGTGTTTTTTCACCTTTTACTGTATATCTATATTTTTACTTTGTATTTTCTAAAATAAATCATTGAGCTTTCCCATGTCTCAGCATCTAGTAATTGGATATTGAGCATTTTTCGGTATATCTCATCTGCCTCTGTGTATTTGGCAAAAGTAGGCTTATTGACAAAAAGGTGTTTTACCTCATGCTAGAGGCAAAACAAGTTTTCAAAAGTTTGGTATAATACTTTGCCTATTGGTATGCCCCTCATGGATGAAGTGTTTACCTAATATTTGGCCACTTCCCTGATCTTCTTATTGTAATCTTCGTGTGTCATTAGCTTATCATTTATAACTAAGGGATTTGGTAATCCATTTTTCCTCAAAAGTTCGAACTTAACCATGAACCTGTCAATGGGAAGTTGCATGGTTTGACACTTATCCTCCAAGTTCACTATCAAATTTCTCTTAGTGAGGACTCTTTTGACTTCCAAAACTGTACTTGTTCTGTGAGGTATCTATAGTTCTTGTAGATCATACTTGTTCTTGGAGTTTAGGAAAGGTATAATTCTTGCACCTTCCTCTGGCATATCTCCAAGTTCTACTTTGACTCTCTGAATGGCCTCTGTAGCCTGCTTTATCAATTCATTCTATTCAAAAATAACCTAAATAGATGGCAAAATATCATTAATAGATTCAATGATGTTGGCCCACAGTTGTTCCATAGCCTGACCTAGAGACTCATTCAGTGTTAGCTCTTTCTCCAGGATTTTCATTCTTTCAGTCATCCTTGTTGCCTTCTATTGTTCTTCTCTACGCATGATTTGGGTCAATTTGTATCTGTTTCCAAGCTGGTGACTTTCTCCTCAAGTCTTTTCATCTTCATGGTATGAATGGACATTTATTCCATTCCTTTGACTAGCCTATTTGCTTCATCACTTATAGAGCCTGTTGCTGTCGATCCTGTTGCTGATGTAGTCGGTGTAGATGTCAGTAGTGTAGTGGCCATTGGAGTAATGGGAGCTAAGGATGCTACCAATGTAGAAGGTACAATAGTGGTAACTATTGGAATGACAATTGTTGGATCATCATTAAGGCTAGCTTGTTTGAGCTACATCAAAATATCCAGTTCTTTCTCCATCTCCTTCAACTGATCATTCAGTTGTAGTACTAGCTCCATCGTCTCTTCATGGTTGCTCTGACATTCCAGGTCCTCCTTTGTTTGGGGGTGCTGTGAATGAGACAGTTTGAGCTATTTCATGAGGGCTACTATGTCCTCATTCTTCTTCTTGATCAGTTGTTCAGTGACCTTAATATCACTTGGATCATGGCCGAGTTCAATGACCAAGTCCTCCAAGCACTATATTCTATTTTCTTTGGCTTGTGAGGAGACATTTTCCAGTTTATATTAGGCGTTATCCAATGAATCTTGCAACTTGTGGGTAGCAATGGATTTTCCTATGA
Organism: Pinus taeda; assembly: GCA_000404065.3. Classification (NCBI taxonomy): domain Eukaryota; kingdom Viridiplantae; phylum Streptophyta; class Pinopsida; order Pinales; family Pinaceae; genus Pinus; species Pinus taeda. The sequence goes on along the minus strand of APFE030830337.1, from coordinate 14,885 downwards.
GGCTGGAGTAAATCATTTCTCAAGCCTGTTTATGGAACTCTATCTGATCAATGGAATGAACATCCTTGGCCAATAGCTCAAAATTTGTTTTCTTATAGTCTGTCAAGGTCTTTCATTGCTGAACAATGGGCTGTAAAAATGGCACCTGCATCTTGCCTGCTTTGATTTTAGAGGCTGATATTAGTCTGGTCTTTTTTGGTGGTGTAAGCTTGAGGTATTGGGCATATGTCTCTGCCTTCAACTTTTCTTTCCTCATATTTATTTCCTTGAATACGTCTTTGACATCCTTTTCCATATCAATTCACTTGACAAAGGAAGAAACCTCCATGCTCTATTGTCTCTCTATCTTCTGTGTATTCGAGGTTGATGGCTGCTGTGTTTCCCCTGATGCAGCTGGTCCTTTACTTCTCTGTCCCAATTTCTTAATGTAAGTTATTTCCTTTGAAACAATTTTTCCTTTTGTTCAGACACATGATTCAATTTGGGCCTCTTTCTTACGTCAAAAAACTCATCAGTAGTCTCCATGGCAGAGTTGGATCCTTCTTCCTTGTTCAGTTTAGGATTTTTCTCCTCATTGACTGGAGTCTGAAGCATAGGATGAACATTCATTGTTTCTCCTAATTCTGGAACCTAGAAATGGTGATATAGGCTGCAACTTGTTTTAATGGAGGTTGCAGAGGGTATTGTGGCTTCAGTTGTGCACTATATGGATGAATTGGGCATTCGGAGTGTGTTCGAGAGGTAGCTCATGGTAAAATTTGGTTGCAGAGACTCAGGGTGGCAGAGGAAGGCTTAGGAAGCTTTCACAGTGTGATTGAGCGAAAAGAGTGAAAATGAGCGTCTTCAGCCTTTTAACCAGCAATGGTTAGAATTTGGCATGTTATTTCATAATGAACAGTAAGTGGTTTCAGCTTTTGGTAGGGAGGTGATTTTAGGGGCCATCGTACTGCTTTTGGAAGTCAGGCGGTATTTCCCCTAGAGAACTTGAGTTCACAAAGTGCTTCCACGTAACCAAAGAGGGCCCGAGCAAAATCACGAATCTCACGTACTCTCGAGCAAGTAAAGTTAGGCAAGGGAATCAGCACGATATGGATGTGTGTTGTCAAATCTAGGGGTGGTAGATAAGATGACTATCGTGTGATGGAGCTGCACGGAGGTAACTCGAGTGGAGATTTGCGGGACCCAAGGGATTAATTACAATTGATTTGTAATTAATGAAATGGGGATTAAAATATAATGAAGAGGTTATGGAGTGGGACCAAGGTTAAATTCGGCGGGATTTGTTAACCACACTAGAGTGGTGTGTTAAATGGGTTTTATATCAAGAAAATGTGAATTACAAAATGTTAATTAAATAAAGTTGAGGGGGTGAATAAAACCTAGGGAAAAGGGGGGTTTTATTGGTTTTTTAGGAAAAATAGGGAAATTAACAAGGGGAAAATGATTTGTTCAACAGGGAATGGGTTTCACACTAAGGAAAAGGGGTTTTGGGTTGGGAAATGACTTTTGGAGGGTAATTTGCTAGGGAAATGTTTGAAACCAAGGGGCAAGGGTGAAAATGAGGGGAAAAGGGAATTTAACGAGAAATGATGGGATAAGGGGGAAATTAGTAAGTATGTAGTGGGGATGAAATGAAAGGAGGGGAAGTTAATCAAATCAACTTATGAACATTCTTTCACTTTCATAATTGCTCCTACACACTGAAATATTAGATTAAGCCTGATAAATGTGCTTATGCTTCAATCAACTTTGTAGTTCTACAACCTTTTTTCTACTTACCCTTTACTTACCCTAACATTTTTTCTTCACTTTATTAGGTGCATTTAAACTAGGAGACCCTTTCTTTCCTTCTCTTTTGTAAAACAGACTATCTAATTCTAACCTTATATCTTCCAATGGCTCAAATTAAGCTTATGAGCACATTTTATTCCTCTACCTAACTAGTGATCTATCAAGACTAAACAGTTTGGCTAGATCTTTATTCTCTAACTATAAACGTGAAATTTAAAGTATGAACTAGTGAGGGTTAAACTATTTACCTATCATGGGTTGTGGCATTTATGACAAGCTGCACACAACCATTATTTTTCACAGTATAGTAAATAGTAGGGGCACTTAGACTTGCACACTTTCACGATCTGTATTTGTTTGGGGTTCATATATTTTCACTTTTTTGATCTTTTCTTATTGTTTTTATCCTTTGATATTTCTTTTAGGACATAGCCTGTTTCCATTTTTCAATTTTTAATATGGAAAACATTTTGTAGAAAGAAAAAGTATGTACAATATTACAAGATCAACCATATCTAATTCAAAATTATGAATCCTATTAATATAGGACCCTAACACCTCAGAGAATAGCACTAATTCCAAAGTGGAAAGAGAAATGAGGGCAGTGTGAAAAGAGTTTTGAAAGTATGCCTTTTGTTTTTCTTTGGTCATGAGTATGAACTTAGCATAAGGTTTATTATGGTTATTATTTTCAAGAAAGATAAATGATAGTTATGAGTCGTGGGGGTGTAATATCAATCACGATGAAATGAGTTAAGAAATATAGGTGATAATGATGAGAGGTCAGTAGGGGGTGTGTATATGCATATGATATTAGATGTAAATGTAAATGTATGGGGTAGTGTGTGGAAGGGATTTTATGAAATAGGTTATATGAAAGGAGTATAGGAATGGAAAAATTATGTGGTAGGCATATATGAAAGAGTATCATGAGTTATAAATGGTAGAATGGGCATGATGAACCATAGTCAATAACATACTCAATAGAACCTTAAAAATGAACCAAACTTATTTTTTCATGATTCTAACCCGTGACAAATGATACGTAACTCTTCGAACCCTAAATGACTTTATATGAGAATATGACCTCATGACCTTCTCCTTGACTCAAACTCTTTCAATTTTTGTCTTATATTTATGGACCCTCTATGAAAAACTTGTAGTGATGTCAGACAATGATTATTTAGACTATGAATGAAAGAGACAAAGACTTTTGATCTGTAAAGGCTAGGACCCTAATGGAAGGAACAAAAGCTAAAAATTTGAAGGAAAAAAATACTTGAAACACAAAAACTTATGAAAAAATTGAAAAAAAATGACACTTTATAGAAACCAACCATAAATAAATATATAAAGAACATGAGTCGCAATAGTTGTGATTTTGGATGTAGCAATGTTGTTTCACGAGGGAACAACAATTTATTTTAATAGTAGTGGTGAATAAGCATGAAAAGAACATATTTTGGAAGAATTCTTTGGTAGCAATGACATGGTTGATGGTGTAGTGGTACTAAACAACATAGAAATAAATTATTCATTTCTCCTGTTATGAATTGATCGAGTAACGAAAAAGTATTCATGTTTTTTCTTGTTGGGAGGGATTAGCGGAAAATTTGTAACAACCTATCTTGGCACCTAAAAAAAATCAAAATCATATGATATTAATTTTCTTAATAGATGCATGGATGAAATGGCCTTATTTCATTAACATTTCTTTCTAGAATCACTTTCTCATAAATAGACCTCTTTTATTCTCCTAGCACCTGCAAAAAATGACCATCTACTTGCAATAAGAAAATAAATTCGTCAAAGAAGAGAGGCCTGCGGGATTTCTTAGTCCAATAAATATGCAAAAAATAAAATTATTTGCTCTGTGAAACAAATCCACAGAAAGATAAACAATGTAAAATTCATTTATTCCATGTGGGAGACCGATGGCCAACCATAATAACCAACAATTTTTTAATCATAAACCTTTTGTTTTTTCTCTAATTTTAGTGATTCCATATGCAATTGAAATATAATTAAAACATATATCACAAATAGAAACAGGTTTTAAAAATTCCTTGATATGATGTGTGAAATTTACTCCTAACAACATGCATAACAAAGTCATTTTTTATTTCCCAACTTAGACCAACAGTTGATAGTTTAAGCATAACGCTTTCATTTCATGACAGATTGAACTGATTCAAGTTAGAGATTAAATTATATTCACTTATATTCTTATAATAGAAATATGTTTTGAATACAAGAATCATTGATGGGTCAAATATGCTAGTTAGTAGTCAAAAAAACATTTTTTTAAGAATGACGATTTTCGATAGGGAGTCAGTAGTTTGGTCATAACTTTCTCATATGATAACGAAATCAAGTGATTCCAATTATATTATGCACTAAATTCATAGGGGAATATACTATAGAAGCATGTTTGTAAAATAGGGTCATTTAGATATCTAAAAACGCATTGTCCTAACTCTATCCTTATGCTCCTCACTAGACACCCTATTAATATTTTGGTCATAACTTTTTCATTTCAAATACAAATTAAATGATTCAAATTGGGTTAGAAATTAGACATCAAGGGGTCCTTATGATATAATTTTTTTTGAAAATATGCCTATTTCGTCTGTCAAAACATGATTTTCCCAGTTGTCTTTTTAGAAATTTATTCAAGCCTCCATGCCATAGGAATTTATCATTGATGTGTATTTACACAACATGTTGCAACAAAACAACTCTTTTTACATATAAATAAATTTATTTATTTATTTCCTTATTTATTTTATTTCATGTACTAACCCACTCTACTCTGAAAAATAAAATATTTTTATGTGGAAGAGTAGTTCCAGTGGATCACTTTGTGAAATAATTCCTCAAGTATGTACATAGACAAATTTGATAAATGCATGTTAATAAATATTGGGGTATGAGAGACCAACTTCCCTTGATATGATGGTGCCAAGAATTGCTGAAGTATTGAGTGATGTTGCGAATAAATGAAATAATGAAACTAATCTTCAGCATATCTTTTATTTTCTTGATTTCCCATAGTTGTCATATCATGAAGTTCTTCAGAAAATTGAGTATCCAATATCTTATTGATCTTAATGACTTGTTGATGCGGGCTAGAAGAAGCCTCATTTTCTTCCATAACTTCTAGAATTTGTGGACTTGAAAACTTCCCAACCTCAATACATGTTTTCTGCAATCGTGCAAGTGAGATAGAATGGGTGGGAAGTGTGGGTAAATTTTGTTGTTCAACACTGTAAGCATGTTGTACTATTTAATTATGATGAGGGTATGAAATGAGTTGAGAAGGAAATTATTTAGGGCATGGAGGATTTTGATGATGTAGTTGATTAGTTTATGTGGATGATTTTGATAAACAAGAAACATGTAGTTGAAAAACTAGTAAATAATATGGATGATGTGTTTGTGCTACACAATAAGGGAGAGTAGTGATGTAATCATAACATAGGACATGCCAAACTTGTGGAAAAGATTAGTGGGGTTATACTGAGATTTGCATGGATTACTTAATATAGGAGTATTGCATGATGGATTATGCAAGTAAGAAAATTGAGAGAATGTTTTTTTAACCATACATGTAGGCCACAGTTGTAATGGCCGTGCGCTTGTTATAGCTTCTCGGTCTGTTTGATATGACAGTTTCATCCGAGTTGAGGGAAAGAAACTACCTATGGGGTGTTTATTTCAGCACAGAGGAAAAAAAAATTCTTCAATTTTTTTTTCTTAACCTACAAAATGTCCAATTTTAAAATTGCAAAGCCAATATATCAATTTTAAAGTGTTCAAATAAATCTTTAATTTAATATCTTGTAACTCGTATTCTTGCAATAGATTTGAAAAATGTAGAAGAAATTTCTTTAGATTTCTTACTAGCCTTAGATATTCCTCTTGAATACCTTATGAATAATTCAAAAACATCATCATATTGTAATTGAAAAACATCACCTTTTCCCATAAGATTCAAGAGTTCTAAAAAATCATCTCTCATTCCATCGAGTAGGAGTTTTTTCAATATCTCTTTTACCAAATTCTTATATTTTCATTTTTGAAGGTTGTACTGAAATCGATCCACATAGTACTCCAAGATTTCATATTCCCCTTGTGTAATTATGAAAATATTTTCACTGGCCTTGTAGTAGTCTTAGTACTTATTTAAGAATACATTGTCCACGTCCTCCCATGTTTGAATGTAGTTCCAACCAAGTCTCATGAACCATTAGAGAGTTTCTCCTTTTAGAGTAGGAGGGAACACTTTCAACCTTTGATCATTAGTAAAATAATCATATCCTCTACAAAGTACTTCAAAATTAAATAAGAATGTATCCCCGTCTTAGTTTTCCAAACCATGAATATTTGGTAGAATAAATAGGGGAATGATGTGTATTTGTGTCACTCCTACAAGATGTCTAATAGTGAATTCAAAAGTATAAGTGTGTGTCATTTATTCCTAAAATAGAATTTATTCTTCATGTGATACATTTAGGCTCCTCCTTCAATTGCTCCTATCAATTGGTTTGTCAAATGGGTGGTGCTTACATCACCACTTCAGTGAAATGACAAAAAAAAAATCAAGTTCCTACCTCTAACGATCCTACTTTTAATCATGCATGTTATATTACCTAAGTTTGACTATTGAGGGTTGATCCACCAGTGGTTTCCCAGGATGCGTGCATAGGTTCTTACCTTCTGTCTTCAATATCTAGTCATCATGATATCAAGTATGCATCTACAACCAGTCATTAGTATGGTAGCACTATTTTGAGAACCTCCTGAGGAACGACACAAAAATGTTGGGTAAATTAATTTCTTAATAAGAAAAAACTAATCACCTGAACATTAATTGGATTTTATTTTTAATTCAAGGCAATTGGAAAAATATATGCAAGCAACTATCAATAGCTAATCAATGGTTCTACATGATTGTGTTCTACACTACCAAGAAAATTCAATAAGAAATAAAATGTAAGACTTGAATAACATAAATAATTTAAAAAGAAAAAAGTAAATGACATAGTTTTTTTTATGCTAATCACATGAGTTCAATCAATACTAAATTAAACCACACCTTGCTGAATTGAAAATTTAACCTATTGCACCCAACAAAATTCAAATGCTATTCTAGAGAAGAAAATGAATAGAAATCTAGAAATTGTAGAAAACAACAAATATGGAAAATTGAGTAACCATCAAATTATTGAAAAAAAAGAAAAAAAAGGAAAAAAATCTTTAGGGAACAAAAATTAATTAAAAATAAAAAGTACACATTTAAACTACTGTACATGTCAAAACAACACCTCATCCAAGGAAGTGGGCCCAACTGCCAAAGAGTCAATTTTGCCTCAAAAGACAATTTAGGTTAAATTACGAATAACACATGTAGAACTCAATAGATCAATTATTTTATTAACGTATCTTAGATAAATAGTTACACCATAATAATCTTTTTAGCTTTGCCTCAAATTCAACAATTGTCCATCCTTCCCTCTTTGATCTCTGTTTTCACTTAAATACACGGAGAGAAAAGGAAAATTATAATTAAATTGATTATAAAATGATTTCCACCTACAATTTTGGATTGATTGCAGAATACCAATAAACAAGATCAGATCTAAAATATATCTCCATCATGATTCAATTGGAACAAGTCGAATCTAGTATTACAATTGGGAGAATTTGGAAACGAGGTACAACAATAAATCTGAGAAAATTGCATTAAGAGAACACTGTATTTCTCTCGATACAAGGCAAATTTTGGAAAATGGCTAGTTTGAAAACTAACTTGGTTCGTTCTACACAAAACCCATGTCTCCATATATATTCTTCTTAGTTTGCCAGAAAAGTTCAGTGCAAAATTGTCAAGTTTTATCCCATCAAATTTCTGAGTTGGAATATTTGATTATGAGCTGAAGGTCAAATTTGCAATCTGGAAGAGAAATTGGAGGCTAAAATCATGAGTAATGTTATAAAAAATTCATTAATAAAACATCATTGGAAAAATAATGCATAATAATTAACAATTTATCAAAAATAGAGGAGAACAAGTATTCATTATCCACAAGAACATAAATAATTATAAAATGCAGTTATATGATAAATTATGATAAATAATGAGATAAAAGAATAATAGAAATAGATGAAATGGATGTTAAGAAGTGATAGTAATAATAAAATATTAGTGTCCCAATGCACTCGCTTTTATCCTAGTAGTATATATCTATACGACACTCTATCTTCCACCAAACCATTCAGTGCATTACTAAGCTAGCAACCAAGTTGTACCAAGTAAGTTGCTTCTACACCAATCTACAATTGGAATTTTTGTGACTATAAATAACACCTTTCCAAGTATAAGATGAAGTCGTTGAATGGCGCCAAAAATAAAAGGTGTGCCTCAAGTAGGCTCAATAAGAGGTTTCCTCAAGTACAAAGATAGGTAAGGAGAGGATTAATTGAGAAACCTTGGGAGGAATATCTAAAGAGAAGAAATTTATAGAATATGATTGACACTTTTTGCAGTTTTGTAATCGATACTATAATTGTGATTTATTTAATGTAAACATTCTACTATTATGAGTAATTAATAGAAGACCACTATTTTTTAACTCATATATATATTTTATATGTGATGTTTTTGTGATATTTAATGTTTAGAATCTACAATATTTGAGATATATTTAACACATTTTTATAATAATGTCTGAATAATGAATACTTTATTTCTAAGGTGTCCCTTTGGCTTTGTCACATGATTTCACATCCTAAAGTTTTGTAGTTCATATAAAATCTAATTCTACAAAAACAACCATGATTTAGAAATCAACATTTACCCTTTTCCTTTTCTTCTTAAGCAAAAGAAAGCAATAATGATTGTGCATGTTTCAATTTCACAAGCAATAATCACATAAGAATGTCATCAAATAACATTCATTTCATCACATAAGATTGTCATCCACTAACATTCATTTCATTGACAAAATATCATAGCATAATTTAGAATAAAGAATACTTAAAAATACTCTACTATTCAAAAAATACTTTGTAGTCATAAAAGACTCTACCTTCATAAAAATATTGTAGTGAAAAAGTAAGAGATGCCTAGTAAGACCTTATAATTGCACAATAAGTTTGTTAAATATAAGCCAATGTTGCATGATATTTCAGATTTGAGTTTTGCAAGTTGTTGGTGGTTTGGTTTATCATATTATACTTGTTCATGTCATTAATTTTGTGATTGCATGTTTGAAAACTGTTGATCCACAAAAGAGGCAAAGATTGTCATGTCATTTGGAAGGTTAAAATTTTACTAGGTGACCAAATTAAAATGCATTTTCAAGCTTCCTTTTAGATAAAAAATATTGGTTTATCAGTTGTAATATAGAGGTACATATATGGTGAATTTATCGATGTCATTTAAAATTCATGTAAAGGACGTGAGAGGTTTCTCTCATGCACCAAGGTTTTGGATTTCATGTAAATTTGAATGTAAGACTTCCTTAGAGTAAAATACATGCCTTAATCTCAATTTTTATCCAAATTGAGTTGTCCAAATTTTATATGGTCTAATTTGTGATTTTAAACCTATATAACATTACACTGAGATTTTTATACAAAGACTAACTTTATCTGTGTGTAAATCCTAGAAATTATGTCATAAAACCAATGAGCGTGCCAAAATACTCTGAAATGCATGTGCAAGTCTCAAAACTCATTCTATTTGAGATTTTAAAATGATTTTTTTAGTCATTCTACATTTTCCTATATGCTTAATTTTGCATTTTCATTCATAAAATAATATGATATGCAAAATATTCAAGAGATGACTAATAGAACCATAGAAATACACTACTTGTTTGTAAAAGGTTGCATTATACCTTATATTTGAGTTGTGAAATTTTATGGGGGCTTGGTTTATCATCTTATATCTACTCATGTTGTTAATTTTACAATTTTGAGTTTAAATAGAGTTTCTTTCCAAGAAGGCAAAGTTTGCCTTGCCATTGGAAAGGTCAAAACTATACTAAGTGACCAAATTACATTGCATTTTTAGGCTTTCTTGTAGATACAAATATTGTTTTATAACTTATAATATGAACTTATATATATTTATTTACCTATATAATTTAAAGTGCAATTGAACAATATGAGAGGTTGTTTTCATGCAACCATATTTAGGATTTCATGTAAATTTAAAGAAACAAAACCTTCAAGTAACATGCATGACGTAATCTCAATTTTGACCTAAAGTGAATATATAAAATTTTAGAATGTAACTTGTGATTTCTCACCTATATATACCGCTAGACTGAAATTTTCATAAAAACAACTATATGCTGTGGATAAAGGCTATAATTTTCCTAGTAAAACTAAAAGTCTTGTGAAGCTACACTAAAATTTATGTCCAAATCTCAAAACTCATTTAGTTTGTTCTTCAAACTGTAAACGGTTTTCTATATCATTTTACATGAGAATTTATACTTCATCTTTCATTTCTACTCATGAAAGACTATGATTCGTAAAAAATGGAAAGGGATGCCTAGTAAAACCATAGAAATGCACAACCTTTTGTAGAATATAAGCAAAAGTTGTACTATAATTTAAGTTTTCATTATGAAGTTTTATGGAATTTGATTTATCATATTATTCTTATTCATGTTGTTGATTTCTGAAATTGCAAGTTTAAAAGGAGTTGTTATGAAAAAAGGAAAAGTTTGCCATGTAATTTGGAAGGACAAAATTATACTAAGTGACCAAATTGAAATGCACAACTTAGCTTCCTTATACCTCTAAAAAAAATGTTTTATAAGTTGTAAGGTGGATTTAGGTATATGGTAAATTTAATTATATAATTTAAAGTGCAATTAATCAACACGAGATATTATTTTCATGCAACCAGATTTCAGACTTCCTGTAAATTTGAAGGAAAATTTTCCTTATATTAAAGTGAATTTATTTCTACCCTAATTTCACTCAATAAAAAATATATTGTTGTTCCATATATCATACCTTAGGATAGAGAAAAAAGTGGGTATAAAAACACAATATGATTCTTTAAGACCTATCAAATTCCATTCATTTCATAACATGGAATAGATAAGAATATATCATACCAAGTTATTCTCACCTGTTGGTGCATGTTACATATATGCTCTTGTATCTAAACCCACTCCTCACTTACATATACTACTCCATCTCCTAAATATTTTCACTAATAAACACATAAGGATGATTTCTTGCTTCATTAGAGGAAAACTTATATGTAATAAGATCTAATCACAATAGAAACATCGTGGTTTCATATAACATAGCATTTAGACAGCTAAAATAGATTGGTTATTCTAAATGAATCAGATGTAAAATAATAATATTACTGCTTTTGGTCTTAGGTTTTATTATTTGATTAACCTTCCCCATTCCTTAACTCACTCATAGACTAGAGTCATATATGAAGCATAGGTGTACTTCCTCGTGGTAATCCTCCAACATAACAAGAAAAGTCAATTCTTTCCTCCTCCTTTTCCACCTTTGAGAGGTTTGGTTATATAGGATTTTACTATATCTAGGAGGATGTATCTAGACACTTAGTGTTAAGAGAAGTTAGGCTTGATGGTAGTGAATTGGGGGAATACAAGTCATTTACAGACACTATGGAATGTGAACCAAACAATTACGAGTGAAGCACAAGTTTCATGCTCAATTATGAGGTTTTCCCAAATCACTATGAAATTTCTTCTAAATTATGGGTTTTACTCAATTATGAAATAATTATTATTTTATAATTTTAAAACTGTGACAAAATAATTATGAAATATTACATAGTTATGTATCGTTTTCCCTATAACATCTCATACATTCCTTGTCATACGTACAGTGATAAAAACAATTATAACAAATCCCTCATAATGCATGTGATCAAAAGAGAAATTGATGGTCAAATGCATTAAACCAAATATCGAAATGAAAATAAGGAATCATGAATCAAGGAAAGAAATTAGAGAAATCCTGACAACCATGTCACAATTGTAAATAAATCGTCAGTAAGGTAGGAATACCCATGTTTGACGTTAAGAAAAACTAAACATAATCACCAAAAATATATAATGTGGATCCATCATAAAATGCTAGTACATGACTACAAATAAATACACAATAAATATTTGCAATAAATAAAAAGATCATAGCCATCAATAAAATTGTGAATCTATGTAACAATGTATATGAGCAAGAATATGAAACCATAGAAAGGAAGTGCCTGAGAGTAGTCCTCAATGTTCATGATATGGTATAGATTCCAATTGAACTTGGGAGGGGTGTTATATAAGTGTCATAGCTCTCCAAACCCAAGCTATTCTACTCATCCCCAATGGTATAAATCTACAACATGCAAATAAAGGAGTTGATGCCTAGCATAATAGAAATCTCCTTAGTACTATTCATTAAGGGATATTGCTAACATATGCGAGAGCACCAAGCAATGATGCAAATGGACCCCACAATCCACTAGGTGTATCTTTTTAGAAGCAAAAGAGAAAAATTAGAGTGAAGTGGAAAATGTAGTTATTGCATGGAAACTTCTAAGGTGAAGAAGAGACATTAAACGATAATTTTTTAATTATCGTAGTGGAGCTGTGATCCGGAGTTAAACACGAGCGCAACAAATTACAGAGATAACCATAAACACAGATATACAACGGAAATAATACTTCATTTCATTAATGTAAAATACTGAAATATGCTTACAAACAGTAATGTAAATAAACCAGCTAGGGCGATGGTAGCTTATCTCTAAGAAGAGATGTGGTGGCTACATGCCTCTAAACTGTGTTAAAATGAGGCTCAAAGGCCTATTTATTGTTGAGAAATAGTGGAAGACCCTTCACATACCAAAACCTAACCCTAGAAGATGAAACACCAAATTGTGGGCCTTGTTTGGGTAAATTGGTACATCAATTTCCCGGGGTTGTAACTTTGGCATACGATCTCCGTTTGACGCGTGTGATAGCTCGTTAGAAAGATCTATCGAAGAACTACCACTTTGGGAAGGGAAACATCAGTGCATGGACCCATGTTGCCACCAGATTTCCCAAAAAAACGTCGTTTAGGGCCTCAAAACGGCTCCAGAAGTTCAGGACCCGAAAAATTTGCTAAAAATAGTAAATTGTGCTACAATTTAGGAAACTGAAAATGATGAAAGACACAATTGTGGGGGTCCAAATGGGATAGGTGGGTGGCCACCAACATCCACCTGGATCATTCCTCCCCCCTTAGGAAGCAATG
>APFE030830334.1:0-11791 GCA_000404065.3 Pinus taeda | reverse complement strand
AAAAAAAAAAAGGATTAAAATGCAATTAATAAAACCAAAATAACAAAAGTCCACATGGGGTAGCTCAAGCGGCAAGGGTCGTGGAAATGAAGTCTCACTGAACCGGAAGTCTTGGGTTCAAATCTTGGGCTACTCTTCCCCCGTTGAGGGGTACTTAATGGACATGTAAATCGGAGTGTCCCGTCCTAGCTTACAAAAAAAAAAAAAACCAAAATAACAGAAAAAAATCGACAGCCCACGGGCAAGGTTGGTCAGTGGCATGGGTAGGGAGGCAGGCTACACGCCACCCCCTGAGGGGATTGCCTGCGCCTGCGACCAATCCTACTAGGGGTGGTGGAATTTAATTTGTCTTAATTTTGGTTTTATTAATTGTTTTATTTTTTAATTATTGTTTTATTGTTTTAGTTTATTTATTGTTTTATTTATTTATTTATTTTTTTTAATTTTAATTTTTAATTTGTTGTTTTAATTTTTTCCGGTGTTGATTTTTTTTTTCATGGGGTTCTTTAATTATACTTTTTTCCTTAATCAATTTAATTTTTTTGTTTTTTTTTTTTCAATCTTATAAAAAAAAACTTATAATGAAAAAATATTTTAATTTAAAAAAAAAATGTTTTTTTATTCAAAAATAGTATATTTTTTATTTTTTATTTTGAAATTAATTTTTTCATAAAATTTGTGTTATATTGTTTTTTAATATGATATTTTTCATTTCTTTTTAATTTTTTTGTCTAAATTTTTTTATTCATAACATAATTTTGTGTTATTTTTTACATTTTTTAAGGTTTTTTTGTCTCTTTCTTTTTATAGTTGATTTTTTTGTCATGTTTTTAAGTGTTTTTTAATGCTTTATTTCGTGTTATTATTTAAAAAAAAATTAATTGAATTTTTGGTGTTTATATAAATATTATGTTTTGTGTTTTTTATTGTTTTTTTTTTAATATGAATACTTAAATTGATATCTTCTATATTTTTATTGGTTGTTTTTTTATTAATTATATATATCTATATATATATATATATATAAATATATATATATATAGTATTGGTTTTTTTTTGCTGTTTTTTTTCTTTTCAATATTGAATTTCGTTTTTCATTTTTTTCTATAGGGTCTGTGTCCATGCTGTCTATCAAACGAATCCATTATGGGAAACTTGATAGTTTAATTTTAAAATTTTCATTATAATGATTGACTCTGCCCCAAACAAGTTATCAATTTCATTGGTTGGTTCTTTAAGTTTTCATTACACGTGGTTAGTTCACCTACAACCACATGTCAATTTAATGGTTGATTTATAATTTATTTTTTGCAATGTATCAAGTTGTTTTAGGCTAATATTTTAAAATCCCTACACATTTTGTATTTAAGAAATAAATTAATCTTGAGTGCTCATTTTTTAAGTTTTTTGTCGTAAAAAAATTTCATAATGTCAGGCTTGAAATATTTTGAAAATTGGGATTTTTTTGTAGTTATAATATTTGGTTTTAATTGCATAGTTGAATAATTGTCAAGATTTTAATGTTTTTCTAAGTCATGATATTTTATATTTAATGATGTGGTCCAAAACAATTACAATTTCAATGTTTTTTATACTTAAGATATTTTATCTTTAACAACATAGATGGAAATAATCAAAATTCGAGACAAGATATTTTATCTTTAACATCATGTCCAATAATTGTTAGAATTTTACAGTTCTTCAAAGTAGGGATATTTTCTCTTTAGCTCCATTACTAAAAATGTCAAAATTGTAACCCGATTTCTTTTTTGTTATTCCAGAATAAACAAATTTTTTGATGATCTTTTTTCATCCATTCTCAAATAAACAATTTTCATTTTTGAATTGTTTTTCATGTTTTTGGGGTTTTTGGACTGAGTACTTTTTTAAGTAATAATTTCATTTCATCTATAACTATGTTATTTCCTATGTGATTTCTAACTATTTATTTTAACTTTAAACATTTACTAAATAATTTTAACAAGTATTTAAAAATAAAAACTTTACTATATGCATACAATTTATTTAATATAAAATATGATAACAACTTAACCTTACATACGTGTATGTATGCAATTTATTTTATATGAAAAATGATGATAACTTTCCCTGGCTAGATAATACGTATGCAATTTTTTTAATTGCCATAGACTACATGAAGAAACTAGAGCTTTATAGAAAAACTTAACATGATTTATTTGTTTTATTTATTTTGCAAGGGCCTTTGCATTCATGTCAAGACCTCTCGTGCATTCATGTCGAGTACCATGTAAATTACAATTGGACTATGAATCAATGCCAATCATCATTTCCGTGGATCTATTAATATTTTGGCGAAGTAAGTTTTTATTTTTTTGCGTGAATTAAGCCATACAATTAACATAATATCCCACAACTTCTAAGCTGTTGATGTAAGTTTTTATCCTTTTACCAGATTAGGCCATAGAATGTAATCATAATCTACCTTGAAACACCATTTAAGTCATAGGGGTTGGCGAAGGAAGATAGCCATCTCATGTTCCTTGGTCAACTACAAAATAGCCATCTCATGTTCCTTGGTCAACTACAAACTATTCAATGGTAAGAACGATGAGGAGAGAACACTTAGGCATTCCATTTATATTCATAAATTTGAAAAGTAACTATCAAAAATATTTATGGCAATGAAGTTCTATAGGATTAAATAATTTTGAAAACATAATTAAAGATGCAATAAACTTATTATTGAACACTTTATTGATTAATAGATCTTTCAATTAATGTAAAAGAGAGAAAATATGGTAATAACTTTGATTCGTGACTATAAAAACAAAAAAATGATTAAAGGGAAATTGATCTACAAATTTAATGGAAGACTACGTGCTTAATAAATAAGGGGTTTTCCTAGATTATAAAGTAAAATATATAGAATATGGCTAAACTCTATTTGTATTTAAATTAGCTTCTCACATTGAAAACAGTATCAAAAGTATATCCATTTCTATTAGCAAGTTATCAAAATATTTAAATTCTCTTTTTTGAATTGGTGAGATGGATATGGTTTTAAAATTGCTCCAAGTGTCAATTTCCATTAGCAAGCCATCAATATATTTCAATTTTCTTTCTAATTCTATTATAAAATTGCATTGACATCATCATCAAAGGTATATCCATTTCTATTATATATTTTACCTATAGTTTTTTTTATTCATTAAATCTATATATAATTTAGTTTGAATTTTATTAAAAAAGTTGAAATCTATATTTAACATTTTCTTAATAACAACATTATCTTTTTTCTTCCCATTACATTAAAAATCCCCCAAACCTAAATTCAATCTAACTTACCTAAAAAAAGGATAAAATTATAAAAAGAAACACACATAAAACTATTTACAGATACTATCATTCTTTCTTCTTGATTCTCTTCTTCCTTCACGGATTTTCACAAGTACCATTTGCGTTTGTAGAAACAACTCAATAAGATAATGTATTGTAATAGGATAAAGATGGAAAATTGATTGGAAACAAAGGTTTGGAGATATCGCCATCATAGCAAAAGTAGCACAAGTTGTGAACAATGCCATTTCAATATATGTAATTTACATATTATTTTTTTATTCATTAAATTTAAATTAATTTATAGAAATTTAGTTTCATTAAATTATTGACATAATTTTATTAAAAATAATTGAAGTTAAAATGTAACATTTTCTTAATAATAACATTTTATTGTTTCTTCAAATAACATTAAATTTAACCAAAACCTAAATTCAATCTAACTTATAAAAAAAAAGAACATTACAAAACTACATTAAATTTCACCAAAATCACTTATAAAAAAAACTAATTTTATAAAAAACATGTATAAAATTATTTACTTGCCATTTCTTTTAGAGATATTGTCTTTCTTCTTTCAAGAATACTCTCACAAGTACCATTTACATTTGCATATAGCGTATTAAAATCCATTAACTCACTAAGATAGTGTAGTGTATTAAGGTAAAGATGGGAAATTGATTGAGAAAGTAAAATTTAGTGATGACACCATCAAAGTAACAAAAAAACATATGTTTATTTATTCTACGCATTATTTTTTATTCATTAAATATAAATTAACTCATTTATATAAGATGTAGTTTAATTAAATTATTGATTTAAATTTTATTAAAAAATCTGAAATTAAAAAATAAAAATTTAAATAAAAGAAGATTTTATTGTTTTCTTCAAATGCATTAACCTCACCAAAAGCTAAATGGGCTAAATTATTAAAAATAAAAAAAGTTAACATTGTAAAAAACATATATAAAATTATTTACATGCCAGGTGTTTTAGAGATACATTTTTTCTTCCTTCATGCATACTCTCATGGGTAACCTTTAAATTTCAGTAAGATAATGTAATGTATTAAGATAAAGATGACAAATTGATTAATAAATAAAAGTTGGGAGATGCAACCATCATACCAAAATAGAAAAATAGTGAACACTATCATTTGCATACATGTATTTTACATATTATTATTTTTATTTAATAAATTTAAATTAATTCATTTTATAAATATATAAGATTATGTTGAAAAATCTCACAAACATAAAACAGATTACAATTTTTAATATTTAAATTTCCTAATATTTATTAATTTAACCTCCGTATACCACAGAATCATAATCATGTAGATACTAATGTAGTCCATCTCAATGATTAATTTGTGGTATTAATGCAGTCCATTACAAAGGATTATCTTATGATATTAACAATCTATCCTTTTATTAAAATATAAGTAAAATGATTTTAGAGTAATTTTAAATATGAAAAAAATTAATATATATGAATGTGTTGTTTTATATATTTAATAATATCATTTTAGTTTGATATTTCTCAATTCATTATTTTAAAATTTTAGTTTATGTTCAAAGGCAACAATTGTGAAATATTATTATAATATTGATATTAAACATCATGAATTTTTGAAAGATAGATAATTAAAAATATGAATGTCATTGTTTATTATTTAAATTTCCTAACATTTATTAATTTAACCTCCATATACCACATAATCATAATCATGTAGATATTAATGTAGTCCATTACACTCATTAAGTTGTGATATTAACACAATTAATTTCAAGGGTTATCATATGATATTAACAAACTATTGTTTTATTAATAAATAAGTAAAATGATTTTAGAGTAATTTTAAATATGAAAAAACTTAATATATATGAATGTGTTGTTTTAGAAATTTGATAATATACTTTTAATTTCATATTTCTGGATACATTATATTAATCAAAATTTCTTTGGTTTAACATTTTTTACCCTTAACAAAATGGAAGATTGTGTAGTCCAACAAAAACACAAAAATGTGTTTTCTAGGCAATTTTTTGTTGGCATTGTGAATTAGGTGTTGTCCTTGATGAGAACCTACCTAATGGGTTGTTCTTATTTGGTATTATAAAAATATTCGTAGAAACATTATAGCATCAATATTAAACATAGACATTAATATAAACATAATTATAGGTTTACTAACATTGATAATCTTGGATTATAGACCTTAGGTTTAAAAAATTGTGGAATTGTGTTATGAAACTAGCTCACAAAAAGATAGAAAAGAAAGACCAATGCCTTAGAATTCAGCCTCTTCGAGGGGACAACCTCCTTTACATTACACAAAACCACCTTTCTATATATAGGAGTCTAAGGAGTCAAAATATAACTCAAATGACCTAATAAGAATAATATAATGGCACAAAAATAACAATAGAGGAATTCTATGGGGCACAATAATAACAATATAGGGACAATAGGGGCACAACAATATTAATAAGGGATACAACTACAATAGTAATTGGGTAATAACTAGTATTATAGGACCTAACATGCCCCTCTCCTTCAAAAAAAGTGTTGTCCTCAATGCTTGAGTAGTTATGGATGCTTCTGTATAAGATTCTCATCCTCCCATTTGGAATCTTCAGTGGATAAGATATTCCACTTGATGAGATACTCCGAAATTGATCAATTTCATAGTTGTCGAGTTCTTATTTCTGTGATTGCTTCCGGTTCCAATATAATTTTTCCTTCCTTGTCAAGTTCTGGCAATATTGTTTGAATTGGGAGATTGTCACCTATAAGCTTCTTTAAACATGAAACATTGAAAACTAAGTGCACTTGAGAAGTTGCAAGAAGCTCCAATTTGTATGCGATAGTACCAATATTTTGCAACACCTTGTACGAACCATAATACTTTGGTGATAATTTATTATCCTTCTTAGCTTGCATGAGCGACATTTGTTTATATGGTTTTAGTCGTAGGAATAGCCAATATCCTACATCAAAAATTCTTTCACTGCGATGTTGATTTCCCTGTTGTTTCATTCTATTTTGCGCCAACACGCGGTTATCCTTTAAGAGTTGGAGGACTTGTTTTTGATGCTCTATGTGATGTTCCACTTCTTCAACCTTAGAATTTTCTCTTAAATATGATGTGATGGATGGTGGCTGATATCCATAAAGTTCCATAAATGGGGTCATTTTTGTTGTTTTATGGAAGGAAGTGTTATACCACCATTCAGCTAGATGCAACCATTTGACCCATTGTGTCTATTTTTCAGATACAAACAAACAAATATATCCTTCCAAACATTTGTTTACTATCTCAGTTTGCCCATTAGATTGAGGATGATAAGATGAGAAATGAGCTAACTGAGTATCGAGACAAGAAAATAATTATGTCCAAAAATTTCCAATAAAAATGGGATCTCTATCACTTACAATAATCTTTGGGTTTGCTGTAGCTTTTGAATTGTTTCCATAAATGCGGTAGAAACTGTACTGGCTTTAAATGGATGTGATAATGCACAAAAGTGTGCATACTTGCTAAGTCTCTCAACTACCACCAAGATGACACTCTTTCCCTCAGACTTGGGTAACTTGTGATAAAATCCATTGAAACCTCCTCCCAACGTTGGCTTGTAATGGATAAAGGTTGTAATAAACTAGGGTCTTAATTGTTTCAACATTATTTTGTTGGAAAACCAAA
The DNA here is from genome assembly GCA_000404065.3 of Pinus taeda. Lineage (NCBI taxonomy): Eukaryota > Viridiplantae > Streptophyta > Pinopsida > Pinales > Pinaceae > Pinus > Pinus taeda. The sequence goes on along the minus strand of APFE030830334.1, from coordinate 4,767 downwards.
CATTCTGCCACAAACTTTTGAATATCTGATTTAAGGCCATCCCAAAAAAATTCCTTGTTAACCTTGTGGTAAGTTTTTAAAAATCCCGAGTGCCCTCCTAATGGAGAAGTGTGCAATTCCATAACAATATTTTGTTTGAGTTGGGAATTCTTATAAAGTATAAGCGATCTTTGTTCCATAATGAATCATTTTTCTAGCTAAATCTATCAGATGTACATGGATCTTGTTATAACATTCGAATAAGTGCCCACACTTCTTCATCATTATTCCATTCCTCCCTTGATTCATTTATCCAATCTGGTTGGATAATAGAAATGGTGCACAACAATGCTTCCACATCCTCATCCTTTCTTGACAGTGCATCTGCCACAACATTTTGCTTCCCCTTTTTGTAGATGATTTCAAAGTCATAACCCAACATCTTTGTGATCCACTTTTGTTGCTCTTAAGAGGATAATCTTTGCTCCAAAAATTATTTAAGGCTATCATGATTATTTTTTACCTTGAAGTGTCTTCCCATTAGGTAGGGTCACCATTTCTTAAGTGCATGTAGTATTTCCAACATTTCCTTCTCATAAATAACTTTGTGTTAAAAAATTTTCTTGATTGGACGACTTTCAAAAGTAATGGGTTTTTCATCTTGCATGAAAACAACATCAATTCCATTTCTTGAAGCATTACATTCTACAATAAAGGTTTTTGTGAATTCCGGTGTAGCTCAGACCGGTGCTTGGCACATTGCCTCTTTAAGATGTTCGAAGGCCTTTGTTGCTTTTGGAGTCCATGAAAATGCATCTTTCTTCAATAATGTTGTTAGAGGTGCTGCTATTCTCCCATAATTGTTAACAAACTTGTGATGATACCCTGTCAACCTGAGAAATCCTCGTAGATACTTTATGGATGTGGGGATTTTCCAGTCCTTAATGGCTTTAATTTTGCTAGGGTCTACCTTAACTGCTTCATGAGATACAATATGACCCAGATATTCCACCTCTTGTACTCAAAAGAAACATTTGGATCTTTTTGCATGTAATTGTTTCTCCTCCAATAGTTGTAGCACCCTGTCAACATGTTCAACATGATCCTTCAAAGACTTGCTGTAGATTAGTATATCATCAAAAAATACTAAGACAAATTTTCTAAGGAAGGGTTTGAAAATGGAATTCATCAAACCTTGAAATGTAGAAGGTGCATTGGTAAGGCTAAAAGGAATGACCAAAAATTCATAATGACCCTCATGCGTTCTAAATGTTTTTTTCGGAGTGTCTTCAGTCTTCATTCTGATTTGATGATATCCTAAACGAAAATCCAACTTGGTGAAGTAAAATGATCATACAGGAATGGAAAAATTATCTTTAATAGTGATCTTGTTGAGCTCCCTATAATCCAGACACATGCACCATGATCCATCCTTCTTGTGCACCAATACTACTAGAGCAGAGAAAGAACTTTGACTAGGTTGATTTATACCAGCTTCTAGCATTTCTGTAACCATACATTCGATTTCACTCTTTTGAGCATAGGGATATATGTACGGCCTGATGTTTGGAGGAATGCTTCCTGGAATCATATGAATAGAATGATCATGATCATGAATACATTGGAGACCTTTGGGAGTCTCAAATACCTTGGAATGATTGTCCAAGACTTTTTGGAGATCTGGAGAAATAGATGATTTCGATGTGGAAACATCTAGCAAACATAATTGTGCAATTACACCTATTTGTTCCTTTTTTATAAGCTTTGTCATACCGTTAGAGCTAATTATATTTTTCGGTTTCCCTGAAATACCCCTTAATTAAACTTCCTATCCTTTTGCAGAAAATTTCATGAAACGTTCTTGAAAACTAAAATCTATTGTAACCAAAGATTGTAGCCATTGGACTCCTAGTACAACATCAACACCTCCCATTGGAATGTAAAGCATTGGGTTAGTCAACACACATTCTCCCATGGATAGCTTGATATTATGGCACTTTCCAGAGAAATTTATCATTCCTCAATTTGCAACCATCACTTGACACTCTGGTGCTGGATATAGGACACAATTCAATTCTTTTGCTATCTTACATTGAATAAAATTGTCGGTACTTCCTAAATAAATCAAAACTATTACCTTTTTCTTCTTGATTTGTCCTTCTATCTTGATGGTTTCAAGAGTGATAATTCCAGCCAATGCATTTCAAGATATGGTTAGATTCATTTCTTCTTTATCTAGGCTTTGTTCCTAGAGTATATCCTCTTCTTTTGACCTTTCTTGCTCCTTTTCTTCTTCCTCTTCACAATCTATGTAGAATAATTTCTTCTTAGCACACTTATGAACTTTAATGTATTCGCTATCACAACTGTAACAAATCCCTTTTTGCTCTTTTTTCTTCCAATTTTTGTGGTGTCAACCATATAAGTTGTGGAATACTAGGGAAACAACACTTCCATCTTTATAGTTGTGAGTGGTATGTTTCCTGGTTGCCATAATTTTTCTTTCCATTTTTCTTGCTAACCTGAATGCCTTTTCTAATGAATCAGGTTCCCAAAGGTGAACATCATGTTGGATATTATCCTTTAAAGTCCCTATGAACACATCAATACTATTCTCCTTTGAAATATTTTTTACCCTTATGTTCAATTTTTGGAACTCCTCAATGTGCTCCATTATTGAATCCTTTTCTTTGAGACTTGTCAATTGGTTAGAAAAAGTGTTGCTTTTTGTATCCTCATAATGTGTTGTCAATTCTTCTGTAAAAATTGCCCAAGTTATAATTTGTTTACGAGAGCAAAGCCATTGATACCATGGAAATTGATTTGGTTCCAAATATAAAGTTGCAATATTTACCTTTTGTGTCTTTTGCACATTATTAAGATTGAAAAATTGCTTCATCTATAATATCCATGTTGTGGGATCCTTGCCATCAAACTTTGTCATATGGATTTTTGGAATATGGCGGGTATTTGATCCAACATTAGAGTTTATGAAATTAGAGAGTGGGGATTCTTTTTATTATTGTAAAATGTAAGTAGCATAAAATATGAATGGGTTGTCCTAAAACACATGTATGATAGAATGCAGTCTAAATTTTATGTTTCCAGTAGTCTTAATAGGGTATGGCAAAGGGTTGCTCTTCCATTTGGTGGCACTTCACCCCCTAAGAATGGGGTGTTTTATAAAAGTAAATTGTTTTGGTTGTATCTCGATAAAGTGTATGAAGATTATCCTCGGTATGGGTATACAATATACTAGTTTGATGTAATAAAAAATGCATGGGGTTTTTCATTTGTTCCAATCACTGACATGTGGTGTATGTCATTAGAAATATACATGGATCAGTTGATATGTCTTGTCAACGATGGCTCCAATTTTGTATGGTCAACTAAAAAATTAAATCATTTACAATTTGGTCAATCCTGCATTGAATGAAGAATCGATTACTTGAAGATGATTGTGATTTCACATGGAAGTTGTTGGAAGAAATTTCTGTAGATATAAATAACAAATGTCATGGTTATCTTCCATTTGGAACAACCCATGGTATGGTTCTTATGTGAAACTGTAATGAAGTTCCTTTCCTATTATATGACATGATGAATTGTATCTATTTTCCAATAGATATTGATAATTCAACTAATGAAAAGATGCCTCGGTTTTGGTACCCAATGCTAGAGGATTGCAATGATTTAAATATGGATTTGTTTTTGTAATTGCTCCTTGTATCGATTTTGTTGATGAGATCCAATCGTTGGATATGGATATGGATTCTTAGGATATTAGTATTCTTAGGAGTTCCTATAAATATTTCCATTTTATATACTCTCTATGGTTTTGGAAAATATTTCCATTTTTTCCTGTATACATACTATGGTTCTTTATTGTAATACTTTAAAATTATGCTTGTATCGATCTTTATGATGTAAAATATTTCATATTGTTTCCCCTAAATTTTTCTTAATTACATGTAAATGTGTCTCGATGTTATGCATTTCTCTTTGTTATATCATTATGCACATTTTAACATTTGCATTTCAATTTTGATAGTATATAGTTCTAAATTTTTAGATATACCTCCAAGTCATATCATTATTAGAGTATTATGTCCCAATATTATGGGTTTTGTTTTGATTCTAATATGATACATGGAAAATTAGACTTTTTTGTTTAAGCCATTTGGAAGAATTCATTTATGTTTTTAGCCATTTTGAAAATTCATTTTTGTTTTTAGCCATTTGCAAAAAAACTTATACATTTTGATAAGTTTATATGGTTGGAAAAAATAACATATACACTTTTTATGTTTTCTTAGGATTTCCAAAAAAACTTGTGCCTTTTCCATTCTTTTGTATTTGTTTACATTAGATATTTTGTATGTTCCATGTTTATGATTCCACAGTGAATATTTTATTATTAATCGTAGACATGTCATATGAAGGCACAAGCAAGCGTACAAGAAAATGAAATTTGTCACCACCATCACGTGAGAGGTCTAGTGAAAGCCACTCTTGAAAATGATTTTATAATTCCTCATAAGTATTGTACTATGGATGATATAATGGAAACAACATTTCTTGTTGATAGTTCATTATCTGAATATGCTCCTCGTCAGCGTAATCTTGTTGTTTGATTCTCTCCTAAAAATGTTCATAACATTGGGGAAACATCTTATAATTGGGAAGAACATGATATTGATAATGTGGATGCAAATGTCCACCCTAACCCTTTCATGTGTCCAATTGCATGTTTCAACGAGAAAAGGTTACAAAACATCCACGGTGGAG
>APFE030830330.1:165393-181205 GCA_000404065.3 Pinus taeda | reverse complement strand
AGGTAGGTTGTACTGGGTCATTGTCTCCTTCTCTGACACACACTCCTTTCCACAACTCATTGAAGATGAGGGTGTGTTTTATCATCTGGGACCATTCAGGATAGTTCTCCTTTCCAGTGAGAACTATTCCTACCAGGGAGATGATTGAATGCATTCTGTAAAAAAAACTTTCGCTGATAGAAAAGAATACTTCTGCCAATATACAGTAAAAATTTACTCAAAAAGGCATTCTCAAAAGATTTCAAATCCACAATGTGACCCATATAAATCCATCATTGTATAAATCCACCTCACATAAACCTCATATAAGTTTCATATAAGTCCATCATATAAATCTCAGAAAACTTCACCTTATAAATCTTATGTAAATCTCATAAAAATTCACCTTATAAATCTTATATAAATCCCCTATAAACTTCATATATAAATACCATGGTCATGACCATGTAGGTCAACGCATTCTTTGAACTGTAATTTATAGCGGTCAACCTCGGCAAATACTCCTGTGTAAAAAATCTTTAATCCCTCGGAAAAAATGACACTAGCCGGGAAACGAGCCAGGCACAGAATCTCGGCCCCGAGTGAAAAACAAACTAGGCACAAAATCTCGGCCGAAAGTGAAAAATGTGCACAGAAATTTCACCCAATTTGCAAAGGCAAAAAACACATACGTCAATTTGTTCGATGTAATATTTACAATTTGGAGAAAAATATAGAAGCGTAAGTGTGGAAATTATCAGGATTCATTCGATTGCATTCTTCAAGACTGGAGTATGGTGGGGAGTGTTTAGAAAACAGCGTATATATGAAGTGGATATGAAAATCGCGTATATATAACAAAGTTTATATAAAGCAGCATTTTAACAATGGTGGTGAAGATTATGGAAATATGGCCAAGGAATCCACGCATCTGTTGCACCAAATGAGAACACTATATTCGTATACACAAAATTGTGACTATATTAATACCAAAAAACATAGGTAATAACAGCAAATACCAAGATCCTAGGACTTGTGTATTTAACGCATATGCCAGAAAAAGACAGCGTATAGCCAAAACATATTCAACATATGTATACCAGTGTTCTTCAGAACAGAGCAGCATTCAAATTAGGAGCAGCGTATTCAATACAGGGTTACCATTCAACTCAGGAGTAGCATTCAAATCAGGAGCAGCGTATTCAATACATTCTTTCGGCATGTAGATAGACTGCAGAGCGCTCAGTGATTCAGGGCAGGCTCGCAGAGGTGTTTACCGTTATGTGAGAAAACATTGTCAGTGCAGATGGAATATGGCAGAGGTAGCAGCTTTTATGGACAGTCGCCTTCTAGCAGACAGAGAGCGCAGGTAAGGAATATGGTAGAGGAGTTACAAGAGCATAAGAGCTAAAACAAGGAGCTGGCTCTGATACCATCAAGCCAGGCAGTAACTCCAATAGGCAGTAAAACTGATTCTTATCTTATTCCATTACGTAGGTCTTTGTTATATACAATAGGTAGTGACTGTTCAGTTCATCTCCCGATGACTGTTCACATTCCTAATTTAATTATTTACATAAATTCACCCAATCATGAAGATTAGGTGTCAACAGAACTTTTAAATTAAGCCTTACAATTGTAGCATAATGGCTTTTCTTTTTGGCTCTAAAGACAAAATGTCATACTTGGGAATGAGTTCTTGCTTTTTAAGGAACTTAATCCTCATTGGGGATTTCTTAGTATAAAATTTTGAAGATCTAATCAATGAAATAAAAGGTTCCTCCTCTGAATTGATAGGTGCCTCCATGATGAATTAGTGAAGATAATCACATCACAAAATAGAAACATCCCCTGCTCCCGAAACTTGAGAAAGAGTTCAACAAGGGTGATTACAAGGGAAATGGTGGTGGTTCTTGTTTATACAAAAAATTATTGAGGATTAACAATGGATGGAAACTACAACTAGGGTAAACAGTAGTTGTTGTGAGATGTGTGACTCCAATTCATTTCACTCTCCAACACACAACTCTATTCTTATTACTCTTACTTCGTATTTACATGAGGTAAATATTGGGATCTTAAATTCACTTTTGAAAAATTTCTTTCTTGATTATTGTAAATTAGCTATGCTTAATGACAAATGTTTAAAGGTTATATCACTGCAACAAAAGAGGCAAATAACACCTAAAATAGCATTGAAAATTTAATGTTTTTCAATTTATGAATTGGACACCTTTCCCTGTGCAAAAATGGGCATGACCATGTATGTTTATCATAGCACCAAATTTGGCACCAGAAATTGCTCCAGAAATAACATAGTAAATAGCACCATAATTAGCACCCATAATAATGCCCAAAATATTTCCTGGAGTTGCTCTAGAAGTTGCGTCATAAATAACGCCATAAATAGTACCTGGAATAATGCTGGAAATAACACCTGGAATAGCACTGGAAAGAGCACCAAAAATAGAGTCAGGAATAGTGTTAGTTTATCATTGGAAATAGTGCTAGTATTTGCTTCCAATTTGAATCTTGGTTTGGCTTCCAGTTTAACGTCCAATTTTTCTTCTCTTTTTTCTTCTAGTGTGACTTCCAATTTTTCTTTTAGTTTTGCTTATAGTGTGGCTTCCAATTTTGCTTCTAGTTTTTCTTCTAGTGTGGTTTCTAATTTTTCTTCCATCTTTGCTTCTAGTGTGGCTTCCAATTTTTTTTCTAGTGTGGTTACCAATTTTTCTTCTAGTGTGGCTTCCAATTTTGCTTCCATTGTTGCTTCTTCTTTTGCTTCCAGAAATGATTATTGTTTTGCATATAGTTAAATTAATATGTTTTATTTCAATTTAATTAGTTAAATATACCACGTATCTTAAACAAGTCATATGATTATACATCATATGTATTCATTTGAAATATTTTACAAGATAACATTTATAAAGAATTTTTAGGGAAGCAAAGTCCATACCAATTAACAACATCATTATACTTATTAAATCTCCATCAAAATAGAATCTTCAAAATCCAACATATATAAAATAACAAGATAATTATTGTAACATGATCATCATCTATAATTAAAACAAGTGAATCAAACATCTATAATTTAAGTGAATTTGACAACATCCATCATGAGCATTAAATCAATATCATCATACGTAATAAATATGCATCCAAATCATCTATAAAAATTGACAAGTCAATACTAATCAGATCATCACCATATATAACTAAAACAAGTGAAATTCACATATATCAATAGATCAATATAATGTAAAAATGATGCATGTCCAACAATTGACATAAGTAAAATGATACATCAAATACAAATTATATAAATAAAAATGATGAATTATGTAAGACAAAATGATACAAGCCAATATGATACGTCATGTCCAAATGATATAAGTCAAAATGATACATGTCAAAAACATACAACTCAATAATATGGTACAAGAGGTCGTGAAAATGATATATATGATAGTAACCATGAAAATCGACATCATAAAAATATATAAAAAATGATCCAAGATGTAGTATATATGATCATGAATGTCACTAGCTTCTACTTACAACTACCTCATGATCATCATATTTTGTATCATCGCCTCATTGTTATCTATATCTATGTCATTATGAGCATCATATGCCATCTCAGCATCAGACCCAACGTGATCTAGATCTATGTGATGAGGAACATTAAAATATTTTGGAAGATCCTTCTTCTGCAAAAAAAAAAAATAGAATGAAAGTTACTATTTATTTAATGCAATAATTAATTTCTCTGTTATATATCTAATATTAAAACATATGAAATGAAATAATAATCATGTTACATCATATCAAATTGCACATACGATAATGAAATTTCAAATAAGTTACAACTAAGATGTTGTAATAACGGGTGGTGCAACAACAATCCATTTCATCTGACTTGTCAGAGCTTGAAATTGGGAAGCCAAAGAGGTGTATTTTCCGCCGAACACTACACCAGCACTAGGGGAATCAAGAAAACAAATAAAGAAACACAAACATAGGTAACAACGGATTCAGAAGCATATGTTGTAACAATGGATGTTATAACAATAGATGTTGTAACAACAGATGCCATGACACCATGTCAATGTTAAATTTGTTGAAAATGGTGTAATGGTTGATGTTGTAACACCAATTACTGTTGAAAATGTTGAAATTACAATAAAAGTTGATGTTATAACCACTGCTACTATTGAAACTATTGAAACATTGACCATTACAATGGATGTTGTAACAACATATGTTTTAACAACAAATGTTGTAACAATGGATGTTGTAATAGTAGATTTTGTAATAATAGATGGGATAGAAATCCATTTCATCTTTTTTTTCAAAGCTTGAAAGTGGGCAACCAAAGAGGTGTTTTTGCATGCACCCAACACTACACCAACACTTGGAGGATCAAGAAAACAAATTGAGAATCACAAACATAGGTAACAACCAATTGAGAAACATATGTAATAGCAAATGTTGTAATAGCATTTGTTATAACAACTTATGCCATAACAGATGATATAACAATAAATGTTGTAACAACAAGCCATTTCATCTTTCTTGTCAAATCTTGAAAGTGGGCAACCAAAGAGGTGTTTTTGCTACCCAACACTACACCATCACTTGGGGGATCAAGAAAACAAATTGAGAAGCACAAATATAGGCAACAACGGATTGAGAAACAAATGTTATAGCAACAATTATTGTAACAATAGATGTTGTAACAACATATGCCATAATAGCATGTCAATGTTAAATATGTTGAAAATGTTGTAGTAGATGATGTTGTAACACCCATTACTGTTGAAAATGTTGAAATTGTTGTAAAAGTTGGTGTTATAACAACTGCTACTATTGAAACTACTGAAAAAATGACAATTACAATGGATGTTGCAATAGCAGATGTTGTAACAACAGATATTGTAACAGAAGATGTTGTAACAACATATATTGTAATAGCAGAAGTTGTAACAATTGAGGGGGTAGAAATCCATTTCATCTTGTTTGTAAAAGCTTGAAAGTGGGTAGCCAAAGAGGTATTTCTGCTACCCAACAATACACCAACACTTGGGGGATCAAGAAAACAAACTGAGAAGAAAAAATGTTGGTAATAATGGATTGAGAAGCAGATCCTGTAACAACAGATGTGTAACATCACCCAACCCCTCATATTGTTAGAGGAATGAGGTAAAACATATTTATTTAATTTTTTTCCTTTGAACTCTACTTGACTTCCCAACTCATCATAAGGGCTTCACAACTAGATTTGTTACTCTACATCATTATATATATTTATCGGGCCCTATCTAATGCAATGACCTCTGATCACCACATCAACTTGATGTTGAATTGTCAAGAGGGTCCACTTCTGACCAATCACGAGACTTTTGGGATGGTGTGTCACTGAGATCATCCTGATTGACATCGTCCTAGTCGATCCCATAGTTGTGTCATGCAATCTGATGGGGTAATCTTCCGAGGTTGTACCTCCGAGACACGTCGTCACTTCCTCATTCAATTGAGTTAAAGGAAAAATTACGCACCACCAATGAAGATTATCCATGGCTAGAGTTTGGATTAGTGCAAGGATAAGGTTTTGCCGAATTTACGTTATAAGTTTAAGGCTTGCTCTCCTGTGCCGCATCGAGCTTTCCTTCAATCTATGCCATGGATTGATTAAGGGAAATTGACCCTGCCTTAAGCAATGCATAAGATGGGGATCTTTATGATTGTCGTATACCAAGTCTTGACCCAGACATAATTACCCTTCGCTAGTTATTTCAACCATGGATCTGTCTCAGAGGTCTTGCAGACCTCCAGATTAATTCCAGTACTCGGTGTCGACATCGATGGATTATTAAGGTTCCCTATGGTGTTAGCCCTCCTGAGCTTGAGCCAATCCAACTCTAAGGAGTTCCTAGCCTCTATGCATTCTCCATTCTTGGACAGGGAATCCCACACATGTTGGCATAATTGTTACTACGACCCTTACCTACCATCGACTACATATGAACTCCTGAAAGGTCTCCACCTCACCTACCAAACGCTAAAGGTTCTAGGATTCAAAGTAGGCCCGTAAATAGCTCCATGGTGATATGTAGATACTTTCAGGGTCGAGCTAGCTACAACTTTATACAAGTAGAAGATATCTAGGTTGTTGATAATACAAGGTTGATGAAACCTTCCTGCATGGGTTTCAACTATTCCTACACTTAAAGGGAGCATAGCCCTTCCAGCATTGACTCAATGCCTTTTGCATAGGTTCAAGGACTTATAGCCCGATGAAGGAACATCCATGTATATGTACAGACCTTGCCAAGTGGGCGGTATTTAATGTACTTATTTTATGTTAATAAAAATGGTATCTATGGCCAATGTTCCAAGTTTGTATTTCAGATCTTCCATTTCATGTGGTGTTTCATGACATCTTTGTATTACTTACATATGTGTTGTTAATAAGTTAGAATGAGCATTTACCCCAAGAAAGGATTATGGTTTAGGAACATGACTCAAGTTAGTTTATTGTATACAACATTACGCATTCTGCTACAGTATATATGTTATGAATTCTGGTAATGAGCATTTAACACAAAACTTTATTCCATTGCATATGTATACACTAGTTCAACTTGTTTATCAACATTGTTTGTCTCAGAGGTGTGACATATGTGTTTATGTATGCATTTATTTATCATAACTATCAATTTGTCTCTGCATAGAAAGGAATCCACATGCTCATCACATTAACAACGTTGTTACAGTCCCAAAAGAATCCAAACCATTTCAACCAGATATGCATCATAAGTTCATTAATATTTAAGCAACACAAATAGATACTTATCTTTAAAGTTGTAGGGAAACTGGGTCTAGGACAAGGACTCTCCACCCAACCATAGACAATTGCAACCACACTTACTTGCAACTTTTACCCTCGAACTAGATTCAATATTCTGAGGCAGGTGCTTTCTTAAGGGAATAGGACACCAGCTGCGTATAGAAATAGGGAATTTAGAGGGCCTCTTCCTCAATCCCACCGGTTGACGTCGTCATCTTCTCATCACAAGGATTCCAAAGGTTCTTACATCACCCCAAGTGTATACACAGTGATTCACTCCCTTCTAGGGAGTCCAGGATCTGCTGTAACAGTAATACAATAAGCAAGGTATTTAATCAAGTCTTATTTTGATGTTGCTGCAATATTAGCCTCTTCCCAAGTTGTATAGGGCTCCAGAGCATGCTATCTCAACCCACACCCTCCATGGGACCCAAGCTATTACAGGTATCCATAGATTACATTCCAACCCACAACCACTAGGGACCCAAGTTGTTAGAGGGCAGTAGAGACTCTGTCTCAACCCACAACCTCTAGGGGGGCAAGTTGTTACAGGGCTCCTGGATTCCTATATCAACCCACAATCTCCAAGGAACCCCAAACTATTACAGGGATCTAGAGATGGCAACTCAACCCACAACCTCCAAGGAAACTGAGAGCCAATCCCCTTCACTTCTCTCATGTTTTTCACTACCTGTTGATCAAACTAGATTTCTCTATTTTTCTGTTGCTCGAATGGTGTCTCGTCTCTCCTTTAACATGAATTCAAATACCATGCCTTGCCTTCCTTTCTTGGCTTGCATTTACTGCTTCATCCTTTATTTCTTGCATTGTGTAGTTCCCCTCTTGGTTTCTTGTCCCTTCTCCTTGTGAAGGTTCCCAAGTGCATGGACCTATGTACCTTCCTTGCATTTCATTAAATTTTAAGAACTAGTTCATTAATTCATGCACCATCCAACTTTTAATGGTTGTCCCAAACATTTCAGACTTTCTGCACATGAAAACCTCAACCTCCTAAGCAAGCAATCCTCCTCCCCAGCTCTGGACTCTATGTCCCTTTGACTCAATCCCTTTTTCTTAATTTCACATATTTATAAAAAATATTTACAATGCATTTTATGATAGAACCATGGGTGGGGTTGTCATAGAATGTTGTAATAGTAGATGTTGTAACAACAAATGCCATAACAAATGTACATGTTAAATATGTTGAAAATGTTTTAACAATTGATGCTTAACACCCATTACTGTTGAAAATGCTAAAACTATTGTAAAAGTTATGCTATAATAACTGCTACTATTGAAACTACTGAAACAGTGACATTACAGTGGATGTTGTAACAACAAATGTTGTGACAATAGATGTCAAAAAACTATCAATGTTAAATATATTTAAAATGTTGTAACATTTGATGTTGTAACACCCATTCAGATCCCTTCAACCTGGTAGTATAACCACTTTGCAACAATTTGAAGAAGTCTTTCTTAAAACATGGTGTTGTAGCTATTTTATCATTGTCTTTCAAAATAGAAAATTAAAAAATATACATACATATATATTTACACAAAAATAAAAAGGAGATATAGGGACTCTTTGAGCCAAGCTTTTGTAAATTTTTTTGCTATATACACTACATTTCCACACTCAAGTGAAGGGATGGTAAATGTTTCCTTTCAATGTTGAGTAACTAGATGTAGTAAAGGTGTTGAAGATGAAATGGATATGGGGAATGAGACTAGATTCAACTCCATGTAGAGCATAAGGGTCAACAAGAATGACACAAGTGCAATTGAAATTAGTAGCGTTGACTCTCTAGTTGCAAGAAGTGGTGAAAGGGAACTTCCTTTTGTCTATGTCACTTCTTGGAGAAATGGTTGTGTTTGAAGCTCACATGTAAAATATCTAGGATATAAAGGGATTGTTCCACCCTAGGCTTAGGGTTAGAGTTCAAAACAAGTCAACAACTTGTGGGTGGATGAAAGAAATTTAATTTAGTCTAAGAATGAAGGCAAGGAAGGTTACTTAGAAGTGACCTAGGGTTTTCCTAAACGGCTGATACAGGTTTGCACTAAAACTATAGGTTGATTGTTCATTGCAACTTCTACAGGGTAAACACTTTCCATATAGATGATTTTTGTAAATTATTTGTGCTTGCCTAACAGTTTGAGAACATATTTAAGGTAGAGTTTTTCATGGCTAGTAATTAGGGGTCAAAGTCAAAATCAAGATAATCCATGGAATCTATGAATTGGCATCGGTCACTTTACATATTGGGCATGATTTACCTCTATTCACTGATGAACCTATGGATTTTAGATGTTGCAGCAATTTTCAACTAATTTAAATAAATCAAACTTCATTATAAAATAGCCTCTTATTGATGAATTATAATGTTGGAACCCATTCAAAATTAAGCTTGAAACCTAATGCAAACATAGTCGATTATGCCCTTTGTTGATCAAGAGCATTGATCCCAGCAAATGTTTCTTTTGTTCAACTGTATACAAATTGAAGGTTGAGCATTGGCTACATGTATTGCAACAATGCATCATGGGTAGGATCATTTAACTCGCTTGGACTAACAAAGGATCCTTGAACTCAAATTGACAAAGTTTTGTAAATGAAATGAATTGACAATTGATTAATGAATTGCATTGGAAACAATCATTAAGTTTTAAATACATCATTATTTTCTTTTATATTTATTTTCACAATGATTCATGTTGATTTGATAAACCTGCCATAGGCCTATTGTGTATGGATCATATGTTATCAAAGTAGTTGATTTTGTAGCCTTGAAGGATATGTAGCACCTTGAGGAGAAAATTAAGAGGGTAGAAATCCATTTCATCTTGCTTGTCAAAGCTTGAAAGTGGGAAGCCAAAGAGGTGTTTCTGCCACCCAACACTACACCAGCACTTAGGGGATCAAGAAAACAAATCGAGAATCACAAACATAGGTAACAATGGATTGAGAAGCAGATGTTGTAATAACGGATATTGTAACAATAATCCATTTCATCTTGCTTTCCATAGCTTGAAAGTGGGCAACTAAAGAGGTGTTTCTACCACCAAACACTACACCAACACTTAGGGGATCATGAAAACAAATTGAGAAGCACAAACATAGTTAACAACAGATTGAAAAACAGATGTTGTAACAATAGATGTTGTAGCAATAGATGCCATAACAACATGTCAATGTTAAATATGATGAAAATGTTGTAGCAGTTAATGTTGTAACACCCATTACTGTTGAAAATGTTGAAACTGTTGTAAAAGTTGATCCTATAGCAACTGCTACTATTGAAACTGCTGAAACAATGACCATTAAAGAGGGTGTTGTAACAACATATGTTGTATTAATTGACGGGGTAGAAATCCATCTCATCTTGCTTGTAAAAGCTTGAAAGTGGGAAGCCAAATAGGTGTTTCTTCCACCCAACACTGCACTAGCACTTGGGGTGTCGTAACATTTTCTTGTTACATTGAATATTTCAAAATTCTGATTAAAATTTCAAAAAAAAAAAAAAAATTATTGCACTTTGTAATAGTTTTCGCACAAATACGTAATGCTGCAACATATTGTTTTATTTTATTTTAATAAATAAAATGTCAAATCTCCGCATACTAATTATCATGCATTTCCTATTAGTGACGACTGATGCTTTGGTGATCAACGACTCTTGCTTTATTGCGCGCCCCCCTACCTACTTGACATTTAATGAAGGGGGGGACGTGTAAAAAGTTTTTGTTTTTTCGAAACAACTTTTGTAATGTGGTAGCGACATATGAATTTTGCACCCCCCTTCAATCATTACCACCTACTTCCTATCCCCTCATGGAAAAAACCATTCCCGATTTTTGGTAATAAATGTCTCCTGCCACCATTTTATTGATTGTTTTCCATTTAATTATGAATATCATTTTCCATTTAATTGTGAATATGCTCCTTATCCAAACATTCATTCCATTGGGCTCTCACTCCCATTCATAATTTAATCACCCCCGCCTTTGTATGTCCCCTCTCACCTTTCCTTCAGTCACCAAACATAGAGAACCAAAGTGAAGAATTATAGAAATCCCTCAATGACAACTCATAAATACAACTGTACATTTTATAGGTAATTCTGCACCTTGCTACAAGTTGATAATTCAAAATGAGCTCAACTAAAGGAAAAGAATCTCAGGTTCAGCCTGAAACCCTCCCAAAAATTGATGAATTTCCCTTAGTTGATAGGGAAAGCATAATAGAAGACAAAAACTCATATATGAATTACAAAATTGGGCTTCCCAAAGGATTCAAGATAATAGTGATGATTTTTCCCTATGGAAGTCATTTTTACCCGAGTTTATATTTCCTCAAACTCATCCTTTTCAAGAATTTTTAGTATGGTTTGTAGATAGGTACTTACCCTGTGAAAAAACATAATTGCTCAAAATGGTGAAACCTTGTTCTCTGTAAATTCTGAGTCCATTTTAAAGGCCTTGTGCATATATTTTCCCAACTATGTGCACTCATTTTATAGTGAAATTATCTTAGAAATATACCGTAAGTTAACTTTTGAAAAAAAGTGCGCTATTTTTGAATTATTCATGTCTGAAGGTATTGGTATTCCCACTCACAGTTTGCCTTAGCCTTCATCAATGTTTCCAGAATTTTCAAGACAAATCATATCCATTTTATGTTGTATTTTAGGGTATCTGAGTGATGAGAAAGTGGATGAAGTAGTTCTAGCTTTTCTGTCAACTTTTTATCGAGATAAGAAACCACAAATCTTATTCAATTCCAGCTAGTTTTTATCTTAGGCCATTCGTGAATAGTTTCTTAAATTTAGAGTTGAAAAATATTTTAAATAGCAATAAGTCCTGGTGTATTTGTTTTTGTATTATCAGTCACACAGATTCCCAATACAATTTCCAAAGTAGGATCTTCAAGGGAATCAATGATCTATGTTTCATTAGACATCCTTGGTCAGAAGGAATTCTGAGGAATTTTCCTTCACTGATTTTTTAAACAAATTTCTTCACATATGCTATAGTCTATTAATTAGTGATATTCCTCCTAGAATTTCACCTGAAATCAAAAGGATTATGTAGCTTAGTGAACAAACAAGGCTTGGTGATTAGTATTTGTACCAACATTTTACATATTTTAGATTGTATGGGTGTGAACTTCCACCCTATCAATTTCCAGATTTTTTACCTATGTGTAATTTTGCGCTTGAATTCATCAAGCAAAGCCTCAATTATAAAGTGCATTTTTTACCTATAAGGAAACAAACCTTATTTAAACTGAAGGCATGGGTAGGGCCATTTACAGTGAATCAAAGGTTATCAAACAAAGAGGTGGAACAATTATTGGCACAAATGAAGTTTAAATTGGAGGTTACATGGCCATATGACCCCACTGGGAGAATTTCAACCATCAGATTTTAACAGAAATCCCCATCTTATTTTCATGTGTCCAAGCCTAAGATAGAAAATTTTGCTAATAAGGATACCTAGGAGGAAAGAACTTTGCAGGAAGTGACCAAAGAACAAACATTGGAGTAGTCAGTAGGACAAAAAATTTTGGTTACACCTCCAATGAAAGAAAAACAACTTAAGAGGACGGAGCAAAGCTTATCAAAGTTAGAAATGGAATAGTTCATAGTATAAAAGAGAAAGAAAGCAAACAATATGGAGGGAGCGGTATCAGAAACTATCTCATCCGACATTTCTTCACCAGCTACTATTGTTGTTTCAGGTGAGCCTGTTTTCATAATGCAAGAATTGGATCTAGGGACAAAACAATCTTCTCCTTCCTCTTCTTCTAACCAAAACATATTTTCTAATTTTTTGGAAGTTAAGAAAAATAATGAGGCTTTGAAGGCAGTAACTAATACCAAGTTATGGAAGAAAACTTCTTCCACTAAAAATAGGTTGCTTTAAGCTCTTGATATTGAAAAAGGTGAATTTAAGTTAGCATTTCTTGAACCTAAAGTTTATGCTCCTAGAGCTGGTGGGGATTATAAGACTTATGTTTTATCTTTCAATACTAAACAGATCCATCCTATAGGTCATATTGATCTGCATAGAAAAACTGGTGAGATGATTTATTCCTCTCCCACTAGTTTTTCTTCAAATGTATCAAAATTGCAGAATTCTTTAAATACTACTATTGTAGAACTTAAAATGGAAAAGTCTTATTCTCTAGCGAAGGATGTTAGGATCAAATAACTGGAAGACCTTGTAATTAAATTAGGTTTGGATCCCAAAAATGTGGATGCAACTCAAGAGATTGTTAAGAAAAAAATGAAGATATTCAAGCACTTAGAAGATAGTTGAAGTTACCCACAACAGTGCATCCCCAAACATAAGGAATTGTGGAATTATAGAAAGAGAAGGAAAATATATTATCCTTTCTAATTGAACAAAACCTATAGATTCAGAAAATGCAATAAAGGCTGGAAGAGTTATTAAAAGAGAAGGCCCAAACTGACAATGTAGTAATTCCAGTAGAAGAAACAAGTTCCACAGAAGATATTACTATAGAAAGACTATAACAAGAATTATCTTTTCTTAACCTAAATGAGGTTGAGATTGGAAGATTGAAAGAAAAATTAGACAGAGTTGAGATGAAAAAAATTAAATCAGACAATGCCTTAGTTGAGGAAATAAAGAAAAATGAAAATTTACAAAAGTAATTAGAACATTATTTGAGTAGTTCTAACAATATTCAATGTTTATCACAGGCCAAAGAACAAATTTGGATATAAATTATGTCATATGTGTCTGATATTTGGTAGTCTATGGAGCTTATTGTAGAACTGGAGGAGTTGATTGAAAGAGACGAAGAAGTTATTAATGACATCAAAATACAATTGGGAAATAAACCTGGACAAGAAAGTTAAATAATAAAAGATCTAAACAAAAGGTCCAGAGAAGAACTTGGAGAACTAGGAATTGTAGATAGAGCAAGCTCAGTTATTCAGACTAGAAAACCTCTCATGAATAAAACTATGAGGTTGAAGACAAAGGAAAAGTGTGAAAATTTTCATGTGCAAATTAATAAATTCTACATAAAATTTTCTATTCTACAAGAGAGAACTCTTCCATATTTTAAGAATTCATATGGCCAAATGGTAACAAAAGATGAATATGAAAGATTGTTGAATAGAGAGGCAAGGGGTAGGACAAAGTTTGTTGGAATCAAGGGAGATATTAGCAGTTAGAACCTACTCCAAGTGTTAGTTGATGACCTTTTGATCTTCTAAGAAATCAAACACTTGCTCATAGTAAAACCTTCTTTTGACAAGTATACTAATGCAGATAAATTCTACAGACAAATGATGGATCTCAGTTACCCAACAGATTAAGAATAGGAGTAGTTGGTCAAATTTGTTTGATAAATTTAGCTTATCAATACATCATATTAGCAATAGATCATAACTATTAAGCATTTCGAGCAACAACAATAGAGAAGTTTCAAATACATTGAACCTGAATGCAGAAATCAAGCGCAGTTGCAGACATTTTTGGAGTAGTTTTCTAAGTAAATTTCTATTTTTAGTTAAAATTTATTTAAACATTATCTAAAGCTTTAGATAAAGAATACTTTGGATGTAAATATTTTAAGAGATAAGATATTTTGTAAAGCACTCTATATATATCTTATTTTTGAATAAGAAATGGTTGATACCAAGAGCATGTTTTTGTAATATTGTTGTAATACTTTCAACTTGGATAGAATCAAAGGCTTCTGGTTTTTGTTCATGACAATGATTGTGTACTTGTGAGTTCTTCTTGTAATTTCATAGGTTGTTTATGCACATATTTGAAAATAGTATAGGACATTGGGAAGGGCTAGGTTGAGTATCAATATCCCTGACGTCCCTATGCAAAGTTATGTTCACAAATTAGTTAGAAATTGAACAATCTGTTTAATTTACTGACCATAAATCTTTGGATTGTTGTTTTTATGTTGTACTTTGGTATATTTGTGTTGACTATAGAGGTTCATCTATATGTATCTGCTATTATTAGATGATTAAATGTTTATAAATTTCTCTCAAATCCTCTTTCAATTCCTCTCATTGATGCTTTAGCACAGTTCTTTAGCTGAGGATTGTCTACAAAGATACAACATGGGGGATCAAGAAAACAAATTGAGAAGAAAAAACATAAGCAACATCAGATTGAGAAGCGGATGTTGTAATAAGAGATGTTGTAACAACAAATGCCATAAGAACATGTCAATGTTAAATCTATTGAAAAATTTGTAATAGCTAATGTTGTAACACTCATTATAGTTGAAAATGTTGAAATCGTTGTAAAAGTTGATGCTATAACAACTGCTACTATTGAAACCACTGAAACAATCATCATTACAATGGATGTTGTAACAACAAATTTTTTAATAGTATATGTTGCAACAATATAGGGCGTAGAAATTCATTTCATCTTGCTTGTCAAAGCTTGAAAGTGGGAAGCCAAAGAGGTGATTCTGCCACCCAACACTACACCATCACTTGGGGGATTGATCCAAGTGGATATTGGTGGCCACCCGCTAATTCGACTTGGATCCCCTCTAGTGCTTCGTGCAGTTTTTTTCAGTTTCCTTAATTATAGCACAATTTACTATTTTTAGCAGTTTTTCGGGTCCTAAACTTCCGGAGCCATTTTGAGGCCCTAAACGACGTTTTTTGGGAAATCTACCGCCAGCGATTTTCCGTGACTAAAAATCGTCTTTTCCGTCGTAGTCCTCGGAGAGATCTTTCCAACGGGCTATCATGCGCGTCAAACGGAGATAAGACGACCAATTCGCGACCCCGGGAAGTTGATGTACCATCATACCCAAAAACGGGGCCCACAATTTGGCGTTTCATCTTCCAGGGTTAGGTTTTGGAATGTGAAGGGTTTTTCCATTGTTTCTCAATAATAAATAGGCCTTCGAGCCTCATTGTAACACAATTCAGAGGCATGTAGCCACACATCT